>CANXYI011990114.1:0-17322 GCA_948208565.1 Hura crepitans
TGATTCTACAAATCAAATGAGTATGAAGATTATTGGTGTAGCCAATAAGTCAACAATAGTGCATCAAAGATGTCAAATCATCAAGTTTGCTCAAGTAATATCTCAACAAGTTTAAAGGCAAATCAAGTTCAATTTTCAAGGCATAATTACAGCATTGGAATGCATCAGCTAGAAGACTTGTGTTAATAAACTATATATTTTTAAATTTGTATAAGTTATCGATATTTAAAAAGTGATTGGAATATATTGATATTTAAAAAAATAATATAAAATTAATTTTTAATTCGATAATTTAAAAATCAATTAATCTAATTTTATAAAAATGAATTTAATCATAAGATCCAATCTAATACGAACCCAAAGTAACTTAATTTAATATTGACTCGATTAGTTTGATAGGTCTAAATAAAGATGAATTTGTGAGCATAACAATAAACAAGGGCAAAGGTGAAAATAATTAATTTTTCTTTTTTGATTGAATAAATTAAAAATTAGAAAAAAAATATATTTTGAAGTAACAATTTTAATACGACGGAGCAAATAGTAAAGAGAGAAATGTATTTAAAAAATGTAATGAAGATTGACGAGTGAGCAAAAGAATAAACAAGGGTGAAGTTGAAAAGATAAATAATTTTTTATTTTATAAAATAAAAATAAATAACAAAAAAATTATATTATTTTAAGTATAACAATTTAATATATACTTTTTAACAAGAAACTATAAAATCCCTTTACTATGGCGTAATATTTATCAAATGACTGTGAAAAATAAACAATTAGCATCAGCATCGTTCACTAACTTTCATGGGAAAAGCTGGTGCGGACATTCCTGGAGCCCCAGTTGACAAACATGGTGAAGCAAATCACAAAAGGCCACGCCACTGTATCACAAAACTCAAGAGTTTTCTTGCCGAAGTCCCTCTAATTGAAAGGGCTAAAAATATCAAAACATTAGATGACTAGCAATTGCATCATAGCGATGAGGAATAAATTATTTATTTCATTCTGTGTAAAAAAAAAAAGATGGATATTGAAATTATTTTCTTAGAAAAAAATAATGCCACCGAGAAGAGTATCTTTATTTAGTGTAACTGTTAAATTAAATGCATGCGTCTAACTCAACTGTTAAAAAAAAAACATTAAATTTATCATAAATAATACAGAAGAATTAGAGAAAAAATTTAAAGAAAAAGCTTATTATTTAAAGCGCATATAAAGTACTTAGATATTGTCAAGTCAAGAGTGTGTAGCAGTGGACAGTTTACAATAAAGGCCAAGAGATTCGGTCCACACAAGCCGACGGGGTCAACCCGATTAGTAGGCTCGAATTTGAACCGAGGCATCCGACGTGTCAAAAAGTCAAAGCTAAAAAGTAGGGAAGGCCCCACAAAGTTGCAAAGATCTGTAAGCAAGTGGGGCCAAAGTGCTTAATCCGTTGACTGAGGCAAACCCTTTTCAATTTTCAATTTTCACAGAGGGAGAGGCGCCGGGCCAATAGGGACGGTGAATTTTTAGAACGCGTCTATCTGAGCTTTTTGGGTTGCACGTTTTTTTCCAATCCAACAATTTTCCTCTTCGTCTGACATCTGGTCCCACTTCCACCTGTCTCTCCCTCATCACTTTAAGATTGAGCGAGGCTCTGTCGTCCCCAAAAACATGATGTCCCACACTATTAAAAAATTAGAATATTTTTCAATTTCTTCAATCAATTTCAGCTATTAAGCATTCTTTTCAAAATGATCGGAGTCCGACCATTAAGATTGCTGTTCTTATGAGATTTCTCTCATCTTACTTTCACATAAAAAAAAGTATTGATTTGCCTAACTTGTTTTGAAATTTTATTTTGTGATTTAAATTATTTTTACAGTAAAAATATTATTACAGTTATTAAACTAATGCTAAAATGTTATTGTTAATTTTAAAGAATAGAGATATTTTAGTAACATTTTCAGTAACTATAAGAGTATATTTGCACATTTTTTTAATAATTATAAAAATATTTTAATATTATTTTAAATAATTATAAATATATTTTTATATTAAAAATAATTTAAAAAATAAAATAAAGTTTCGAGATAAATTTTAAAAACAAAATAGTACCTTTTTTTCCTTTCGCATTAGTTCATTTTTACTCTTCTCATCCTATTAGACCATCACAAACAAAATAATTACTCCATGTTTTATTAAGAATAATTATATATGATTATTAAATTTTTTATTTTGATAATGCTAATTATAAGTGACCGATCTATAATTAAAATGCAATTTAAATATTATTTAATTATAATAAAGTAATAATAACTTAAAATTGATGGTCAAATAATCAAAATTTAACTTTTTTTAGATTGAAAATTATTATATTAAAAATGACGAAAAAATGATGTATCGAATTTTGATCATTTAATTATCAATTTCTGATTATTTTTATCTTTATTTCAATTAAATAATAGTTAAATTATATTTTAATTATAAATAATAAAATTATTTTTGAGTGAAATGTTGTTAAATAAAAAATTTAATAATCATGAATATAATTAGTCTGTTTTATTAATATAATGATGAATTAAAGAATAATAATTTATAAGTATGAATAATGAGATACATAAATTTGAATAAATTCAATAATTTATAAATTAATCATAGAAAAAGAAATAAATCTATACCGTGGGAAAAATAAGTCTATATTTTTATATTTAAGTAAGACTAAATAAACACAAAGTATAATTCTTCAAAGGCTTGCGTATTCAAAAAGTAAAGGAGAATTTATTATATTAAAAGAATTTGAATTTCTCTCTCTCTCCCTCTCTTTTAAGGATTTCTTAGCTACTAGGCAAAAACGAAAGTATTAGCACTATCATCCATTATTCAAAATCAACGAATTTTATGATCTTCCTATAATTCAATTTTATTCAATTTTATCCCTTTTTCATGAATTTAGATATATTAAAATTAAATTTTAATTTTTAAAGTTAATTTATAAAATTCTAATTATGTTTCATATTTTTAATTACATAATTTTAAAAGAAAATTTTAATTAAACTCTTTTTAATTATTAAAATTTGTACTCTCACCTTGCTCATAGCATATGTATTTGATATGCATAAGATTTTATAATCATTATTATATAGTTGACAAGGCTATCTAATCTTATCTATAATTATTTTAGTAGTAAAATTAATTCACATGTGTAAAATCGAGTTCTTGCTTCTCTTATTTCTCTTTTTATATATAAAAAAATTAAATATTATAAAGTTAAGTGAAAAAAAAAAGCTTATTTTAAAGTAAAAGAAAAGTAATAATCTTTGGAAAAAAAGTAATGTTTGAAAGCAATAATAAATATATATAATCCCTAGCCTTTCTCAAAATATTAAAAAATAACAAATAAAAAAAAAAACACCATACCACTTTTTACTATTTAGATTACACTACAGTTTGGTCATCTTCTAAAGCCTGAAGCTCCCTTTTTATTGCCGAGTCCATTGCACCGTTAAAGAATTAATAATACACGTTCTCTTTCTTTCTTTTTCTTTATGGCCAAAGGAAGAACTCGATTCTCCATTGATTCAGATCTTGTTTCCACTGATTTCTTTCTGCACAACCCACCTACTGTGATCAATTCTTTTCCTGACCATCAACATCGTCATTTTAACTTCAATTGCACTTTCATGGATACTAAATCTCCTCCTCCTACTACTATTCAATTCCCTCTTAATCTCAACTCTAATCATCACCATGATGATGATGATGATGATGCTTCTTTGCCTTTCGACGATAATAAACGGACGGTCATCGACGAGAGGGAGTTCTTCCCTCATAAAAATCATCTTGGTGATGCTAAGGCTATTGATTTTAAAGATAATAAAATTCCCTCCCGGTCGTTGGGTTTTGACGTAAACGTGAGTTCTTTCAGTTTAACTTCTGTTAATCTATTGTTTTTAAGAGTTCTTGAGTGAGTTTTTGGATTTTACAGACTGGTTTGAATCTTCTTACTACAAATTCCAGTAGTGACCAATCCATGGTGGATGATGGAATTTCTTCAAATATGGAAGATAAAAGAGCTAAAACCGAGGTATAATTAATTAATATTTTTTTTAAAAAAATTGGAATTATATTTTTGAATTTTATGTTGGTTGAGTGCTAATTTCTTTTTTCAATTTTTAGATAGCGGTTTTACAAGCTGAGTTAGAGAGAATGAAAATGGAGAATCTGAGATTGAGAGAAATGCTAAATCAGGTTACAAGCAATTACAATGAATTGCAGATGCATTTAATCAAAGTTATACAGAAACAGGAGATCACCGATGTTGAAGATAAGAAAAATGAAGCAGTGGATATAGTTCCAAGACAGTTCATGGATCTTGGGCTGGCCGCCGGCGATCCCGATGAGCTTTCTCTATCTTCATCGGAAGGAAGGAGCCGGGACAGGTCACGGTCACCGGTGGGAAATAATGATGATGGAATGGTGTTTGACGAAGATAAGAAAGGGATTGGCAATAATAGAGAAGATAGAGCAGATGAAGAGTCCCAAGGCTGGGCTCCTAACAAGCTTGCTAGGTTTAATCCTTCCAAAACTACTGTCGACCAGACTGAGGCCACTATTAGAAAGGCTCGTGTCTCTGTGAGAGCGAGATCAGAGGCTCCCATGGTAATCGCCACCAATTTTAATACGTAATTTATAGTTCAGTTATGAGCTAGATTTTTTTTTTTTGAATTTTGAACTCATATAATCGGAGTTAGGAACAATAAAGAGATTTAAAACAGAGAATTTATATAACTGATGGCATCGAGTACGAAATGAAGATTTAGTTGTTATTGTAAAATTTATCTGGAATTTTCAGATAACTGATGGATGTCAATGGCGAAAGTATGGACAGAAGATGGCAAAAGGAAATCCATGTCCACGAGCTTATTACAGGTGCACTATGGCAGCTGGTTGCCCAGTTAGAAAACAGGTATTTGTGCTTAATTTGTAAATAATTAAGGATTAATCAAATTGCATTGAGAATTCGGTAATGAAATTTTGTTGCTGAATATAGGTACAAAGATGTGCAGAAGATAGAACAATCCTTATAACAACATATGAGGGGAATCACAACCATCCATTGCCGCCGGCCGCCATGGCAATGGCATCAACAACATCATCAGCAGCAAGAATGTTGCTGTCAGGATCAATGTCAAGTGCTGATGGGATTATGAATCCAAATTTCCTAACAAGAACTCTATTACCATGTTCCTCAAGCATGGCAACCATTTCAGCTTCAGCCCCATTCCCTACTGTAACATTGGATTTAACTCAAAATCCCAACCCATTACAACTCCAAAGACACCCAACTCAATTTCAACTCCCATTCCCAAACCCATCTCAGAATCTTGCAAATGCACAAGCTGCTGCTTTGCTGCCCCAGATTTTTGGACAATTACTATGCAACCAGTCCAAGTTTTCTGGTCTGCAAATGTCTCAAGACATTGAAAGTGATAATAAATTAGGCCAAGAATCACAGCCAGGGCAGCAAAGTTCATTGGCTGACAAAGTTACAGCCATAGCAGCTGATCCTAATTTCGTTGCAGCTCTAGCAGCAGCCATTACTTCAATAATTGGTGGCGCTAATCATCCTTCTGATCCACCAAACAACATTACTAATAATACTAATAACAACCTCACAACCACCAGTGCCACTGCCAATATAACTACTACTAGCAACACCAGTAGCAATGCCAACAATAAAATCTCCAATTAAAATTTCCAGGGAAATTAAAGATTTTAAACTTCTTTTTTCCTTTTCGCTTTATTGGTTTCCCTTTTTTTTTTTCCTTCCTTTAAAAGAAAATGGAAAAACACATAATTTATATACCTGTTCATTAATTATATTCCTTTATTGAGAGATAGAGGTGGAAAGAAATGAAGCATAGATTTATTATTATTGTTTGTTATTTAAATAAATATGTTCTCAATTTTATGTCAATTCAAAGTCAAAAAAGAAAAATTATTTAAGAAATAAGATGTTGGATGATTTTCATGCGGTCCCAAAAATCAAGGGGGACTTGTTTTCTTCCGAATTTTAATGCCTTAATGTCAATGTTGTTTTTGTCATTGTTTAAATGAATTCAAAATCTAGAAATAAATATGTGAAAACAAACGAAAGAAGAAAAGTGAAATTATTCCATCTCTTGGAGTTGCGTGTATTATATGGCAGTCAAGAAAAACGTCTTATATATATATCCTAATTTTTATTTATTTATTTTATATAAAATGGTTTTGGAATATATATATATATATATATATATATATATTGACAGACTTTTGCTTGTATACATCATTTAAACTTTGTCTTTTGGGAATTTAAGCCCCACTTGATCCACTAGATGGTAGTGGTTATTTTTGATATTTGCTAAGGTAGAGAATAGACAGATTTATGGATAGACATCCTTGAGGGACTACGTCCATATATCTTCAACTAATAAAGTATAAAACATTGATAGCTTTTGTATTTTGGTGTAATGTCACCGTGCTTGAAATTCAGTTTTACTTCATCTTTTGAAATGACTTTTCATGCATGTCAAGTGATGCTTTTTTTTTTTTGGGAAAATATAGAGGTAGCTTATAAACTCATCCGTATTCATTGTATTCAATTTTTTTTCTTTATTCAAACTAATATATGTAGCGGTTTCTTTGTTCAAGGAAATCCGTGCATTAACAATTTTGAGTACATCTAAACACTTTATGCTGTGACATTGACTGTACAATTATATTTCATATCATCATTTGACATTCTATATCAATATATTGAGTGTTCGTATAGATTCGAATTGTTAGTTCAATATGTTGTCATGAAATAAAAAAGAATAAGTTTTTTAGGGTTGTGCACTAAAAGGAAGTAAAAGAGTATTGGGAATGGATCTAGACTCAGAGTCCAACGGGACAAGACCTTAACTGATAATCAGCACTTAAAAACACAGAAAATAAAGCTAATTTTTGATTTTTCAAAATTAAATTTTAATTATTATTTTAAATTTGAACTTAGATTTTAATTCTCTTATGAAAGGATTGTATTCCTACAATCAAACGGTACAAATTATATTAAATTATAAAAAAATTAAAAATGATATAATTTATTAAATTAAGGAATCGCCAGAAGGTGGTGGCAGCCTCACTTCAAATTTGTGTAAGGATTATTTTCGCACTTATACTATAAGGGTTTTTTGAAATTGATGGGATGTTTAAATTAACAAAAAAAAAATTATAAGAATAGACGGAAAAAGTAAGGATCTTCAGAGAATATAGATAGAATCTTAATAGGAAATGAAGTCTATTTGCGGGTTTCGCGCGTGTACCTGCTCCTCAAGAACCTTTGCTTTTCCTTTTTAATAAAATAACCTTTACTTTGACTAGCAGGTATAGTTACTGGACTAGCATGTCCAGTTACTTGATATAGATAATTAGTTATAATAAATTAGGTTAGGGCTTTACACACACACACACACATATATATATATATATATATATATATTGTAAAATAATTACACTTATCATATTATTTAAAATCTTATATTAAATATATCACTTTTTAAAATTTTTTATTTTTTTAACAAATTAAATTTTTTTATTTCACATAAAAAACTTAAATCTTAAAATTCTAAATCTTAAATTTTAAATTCTAAACCTAAAAATTTTAATTTATAAATTCTAAAATCCTAAGCCCTCAACTCTAAAATTCTAAATCTTAAATCTTAAAATTTTAATCTTAAATCTTAAATTCTAAATTTTAAATATTAAATTTTAAAATTTTATATTTTAAAATAAAAAAATAAAATTTCATCTTGAAAAAAGAGAAAAAAGAAAAGAAGGAAAAAAAAGAAGTTTAATAGTTAAAAAGAAAAAGAAGGAGAGCCACGGGAACAGTGGCTTCTCGGGCTGCTGTCCCGTGTGGTTAGACAAAAAAATGACATTTATGATATTAAAAATTTTAAAAATAATATTGTATAAAAAATAAAATAAAAATATTGTATACTCTATAATTTTTTCAATAGGTTAATGAAATATAGAATCTTAATTTTGGCCAGTTGATGGCCCTATTATAATTTGCGACTATCAATTATAAATAGTCTAAACAAATGCAGCATAGTTATCTACTCCTTCTATTCTATTTTAAATGATCAGTTTTACTAATTAATTTAATTTAGTTTAAGTATTTTTTTAAGAATTTAAAGATATATCAACAACAAATTTACATTTTTATCTATATTTATTATGCACTACTACATTTATATTTTTGTTAAATATTTTTTTTAATAATTTTCTTATTTTTAGTTAAAATTAAATGGAGTTCTTTAGTAAATTGTTAATGTATTTTTATAAGGTTAAAATTTTTTTGATCCATTTTTTTAGTTGCCACACTGAATTAAAATTAATCGATTAAAGTGGGAATGGAGGGAGGATTAAACTTGTTTTAGTGCATGGATGAACTTAAATTACATTTTACTCAATAATATAGTGGTTGTCTTCTAATATAGAATATTATAAATCCAAAATTCAGATAAAATTTTTGAGCTTAGAAGATTTCCGTCGATATCATACAAAAAAAAAAAAAAAATTAAGAGAGCATTTGGTTTAAAGATTTTAGATAAATAATAAAGATTTTATATTAAACAGTTGTCTCAAAATTATTTGATAAACCTTTTAAATCAGTTGTTGTTAGCGGATTTTATCTTTAATAAGCTGCTATAAAAAAAAAACTCAGTTTTGAAATTTTTTTTGGATAAGTAATAGCTAATTATGCTTTATTTTTTATTTGGACAATAATATCCATTTTATTAGTTACAACTATATATGCTTTCAAATTATTTTTTTATCAATAAATAATATATATTAAAATCTTATAAACAATAATTAAAATAGCTATAATACTGATTTTTTATATAATAAAAATATGTTTTTATGCATATAAAATTATATTTTAAATTAATTCTGATCTATATTAGAGAATATATTAATAATAAAAAATAAAATACCCAATATATATAAAGAAATAATATCTTTAATAATAATTTAATATGCAAACAACTACCATCAATACATTTTTATCAAATATTTATAAATTTTCTGCTATCAATTATTGGTCTTCAGTTATTTACTATTAACAATTGCTATCATTTATTTGCTACTTTAAACCGTTAAATCAAACGGCCCAAAAGAACTCTTTCGATAAATTGCATTTCGTAGCTTTATTAGATTTTGTATAATCCTTTTATAATTTGCTGTGAGTCATAAAACCAATTAATGAAGACCAAACATGTGATTATAATTTAAATAAACAAGACTACGAAGCATTTTCTCTACAGAAAAGAATATAAAGTATTTTAGAAAAATTAAAAATTAAAAATTTTTATTAGACATTATATTATTTTAAAAATAAGTATTATGTACAAATGTACGCACATTAAAAAAAAGCAAGATAATTATACACTATATTAACTAAATGGATTAATAATTTATAAATGCATCTCTGACAAACTCAAAATGGACTTTGATCAACTCAATGCTGAAGGCCACTCATAAAATCTTTTCTTCTTAACTAGTATTATTTACCTTCAAAAATTACCAAACTCCCAATATTCCATAATTATTGCACAAATCAGTTCACAACGTTAACAAATATTAAAATAAAAAAAATCAATGATCAATTAAAGTATTATTTTATATTTACTTTTGTTTGAGCCGGCCTATTTAATTTTAGTTAATCATTGGCTAATTTAAAATTTGAGCCTATAATGAAAATGATAAGTGTCTAATTATGGAGAAGCTACATTTCAAAGCACGGAATAACATTTACATTTATTCACTTATATAAGCAATAAATGAGTACTATAGAAAAGATTTTTTCACGATCAGTAAAAATCCAAGCATTTGTCATTTTCTTCCTTTTGTTAGTTTGTAATTAGGAGTATTATTCCTTATTTAGCTAAGTAATTCCTCTTGCTTTAATCTAGATTCACCAAAGCTTCAGTGTTTTACTTGCAAATCTCAGTTAGGTTACTTTTATTCTAGTATCTTGTAACGGGTCAAATTAACAAACCCATCTTTTCTTGTAAAGGATCATTTGTCTAGTTTGGGTGAAACATTTTTTTTTGGTGACTCCACTAGGGAGACACTGTATGACCTATATAATGAGGTACCAAGAGAAGCTTCAGATGGAAAAATACTTCAAAAAATGACAAAAAGAAAAATGTTGTGAAACTAAGGGTTAAAACGTCAGAGACTGTTTAACCTTTGATTAAGTTGATGACAAAGTGTTTGACTGAAGAATTGGCACACTTAAGCCCCCTATCTTGAATCAAGTAGATTATGATGCCATAGCACATAGTGTTGTCATCGAGAGTCACTTCACTTTATCTAGAATGGATAGTTCTTCGCCTAATAAATAAGAGGACCAAACTAACCTTCCAACATGTACATCAGTCACTTTAGGAGATAAATCATGGAATTGCTCAATTGACCATGCTACTACAAGGACAACATTTTGGTTAAGCACCTATTCGGCCATAAAAAGTACCTCGACCTATCCAAGAGCCATTCAATATGGTGGGGGTACACTTATATAGGCAGCTAAATAATTAACTTTAACTTTAGAACTAACCCTAAATCCACAACTAAAGGCATCCGAGGAATGTGATTCAGTTCGACCATGGGATTGAGCTAGCACTAATTAGGGTAGGCCAACCACATGCACCTAACTAGGCCAATCCTCATTTATGTCCATGCAAACCTGCTTATGAGAGGGAAAATGAGTTTTTAGGGTTCATACAATAATACTGACATATAGAAATTTATACCTCGAATGGGTAGATCGGGTTTACCTTTTCTCGAAAGGATATAAAATTCTCGAGTTTAACTTGTTTTTGGGTGAGAAAAATCCACAATTGAGCACATAGCAAGATTTTCAGTTCAATGTGGGGAAGTAGGGTTATCAAATTTTTGAAGCTACAGTTATTTGATAATTCATTGACCAAGTCCACATTTACTTGGTACACTCATTTGATTTGAATTTTATACAATCTTGGGCTATGCTTGAAGAAAAGTTCCATGTTGAATTTTATAAATTACTCATTGAGGTAACCCTTACTAACTTGGCTTGAGCTAGTTAAATGCTAGGAGAGTCATTGGACAAGTTTATATCAAGATTTAGAAAGCTTCAAACTACGTGCCAAATGCCTATCTCTGAAGCAGATTATGTAACCTTAGTGATGAAAGGATTTCTACATCCTTACTAAAGGCATTTCACTGGCTACCAATTTAGAACTTTATTTGAGTTGTTTACTCAAGCCATTAATTTTGAGTGAGTGCTTAAAGAGGAAGAATAGGAGAAATCTTCATCCAAAGGCGCATCCTAACTCAAAGTAAAATCCATTGGCTACGAATATGTAAAAGAAAAGGGATAAGGGACCCATATTGCTAAGGAGAACTTATTTGATCTTACTAAAGCTGATGAGATATTTAATTATTTGTTGAAAGAAGACAAGATTATGCTATTAGAAGGATAAATAATCCCATTGGCTGAAAAGAAGCAAGGGAAAGAACATTGTAAATTGCATAACTCCTAGCGACACTCTACATATAATTTTGTCACTTTCCACAATAAGATTCAAGATGCCATTAATAATGGTTATTTGAAATTTCATGTGAAAGGCAAAAGCCAAATAATAGAAGAAAATCCCTTCCTAACCATGCATGTAGCCATGCTATATCCTAGGAGAAGAGAATATAGGGATACGAACAAAGATCTCATTATGGACAAGATACAAATCTTAGGATCAATTAAAATGAAAGGGAAGGAAGAAGAGTTTATAAGTGCTTTAAAGGCAGGTTGGGTGAGAAGTGATGAGCATAAAGCTGCCTTGAAGCCAAAGCCATAAAATGTTGATACATGGGAATATCATTGTCTAAAACGGAGTTTATTTGTAAGATTATCTGCCCACTATAGAAAACAAAGGAATGATAGACATTTACCAAGGCACAAAAAAATATAGCTAAGAATAATAGTAAAACTAAGAATCTCTAAGCTAAGAAACAAAAAGTCACAATACTAAATAAATAGTTGTATGGGATCGATAATGATAAACCCAAAATAATCACTACAAAGGATGAATCGTATAGCAAGGCTGGAGTAAAAGGATTGAATAATAGTAAAACTCAGAGGAAAGAGAAAGGGAAATGGTACGAGTAATTTGATTTGAGGGACAAATTGAATATGAACATATTAAGACAAAAGTAGGGAGACAACAATAAGGGCAAGGAAAAGTTAAAGCATGATTCGAAGAGTTGGATCTTTAAATAGACTAACTAAATGTCCATCATTATAGTTACCTTGCCCAATTCGTAGATGGCAAAAGAGGGGTAGGATTATACCCTGGATGGTGATATTTTTAAGCCAAGGGGGGTAACTTATATGTGGTTTTCGAAAAACCACATGAGTTAATGACAAAGCACATTTGGCCGCTGTATATGAGAGTTGAACTCAATAGGATGCCTTGTGGGTGAATTCTAATTGACAACAGGGCAAGTTCCAATATTTAGCCCATTATAATGTTAAAATGATTAAGGATACCTTTAACTAAAATGAAATGTTTGTAAGTGATTATGATTGATTTTGCTGGGGGTAGGAATGATGTGGATGGTTTTATTATCTTAATGTGAAAATTGGTTTGCTTTGCTCAGATGAGATTAGATTCATTCAAGTGGATGCATTCTTTTTTCTCTTCAATAGAAAATCATGCTTTGGCGAGATGATATGTCTATAGAAATTGTTCATGTAAATCCAGGGATGATATTTGTTTGGTTGAGGCTAAATCATATATACTAATAACTACTATCATAGAAGTATCATTGGGGAGGGGGCGGCAGATGGTGTATATCGATGAGTTGGGACAAACTTGACCAAAAAGGTAGTGAATAGTGATCTTTTGTGATAGACTGTTATAGATGAGTCTTTGAAAATTGGAATAGGAAATGATACATGGTATTCAAAATCAAATTAGTAACTTGATTTGCAATGATAATTCGGCATTGGCCGAATGTATAGAAGGGAAATCAAAGAGTTTTGATTTTAAGACAATGTTAGAAATGAAGCTAGGTTGCGTGTTTAGCTTTTAAGGCCCTTTGAAGGAAATAAATGTTAGCATGAGCGAATTTCCTCAGGCTTTATTCATTAGCAACAAGTTGAATCCATAATTTAAAGTCTATTTGATTAACCTTATGCATGAATACAGAGATTGCTTTGCTTGGTATTACTTAAAAATACCAACACTTGAATGAGATTTGGTAAAACACAAACTTCCAATTAAAAAAACTTAGGTATTGTCCTTTTAAGTAACCCATGAGATGACTGTCAAGAGAAGTTGACAGCTAGTAGCCGTAGAGATCAAATGACTTTTAAAGGTTGGCTTTATTCACACTGGTAAGTATGTTGAGTGAATGTCTAATATAGTACCAGTTATTAAGAAAAATGGCAAGTTGCAAATCTGTGCAGGTTTCAAAAATTTAAAATTGGCTATGCCAAAGGACGAGTATCTAATGCCTATTGAAAATATATTAATTGATTCAAATATATGCAATCTAATCCTTAGCTTTATGAAGGTAATTCTAGTTACAATCAGATATTCATCCATGAGCCTCTCATTCATAAAATGGCATTTTCATGTCCTAGGCCAATCGAAGCATATGATTCGCTAGTTATGCCTTTCGATCTCAAGAATGCTAGTGTAACATATCAAAGGGCTATGAATGTCATTTTTCATGAGCAGATTGTCAAAAACTTAGAAGTTTGCATATATGATGTAATGGTTAAATCATAGGTTCAAGAGGAACATTTGAGTCATTTAAGTGATACTTTTAAGCAAATAAGGGAAGAGGAACATTTGAGTATTTGAATGATACTTTTAAGCAAATAAGGAAACAAAACTTGAAAATGAATCCCATGAAATGCACCTTATAGGTGTCAACTAGCAATTTCCTTAGTTTTCTGGTGTATCAAAGAGGGGTGGAGATAGATCAAAACAAAGCACGAGTAATTATTGAAGCTTCCCTATCAAAAAAAAAAAAGAAGAAAGGAATTACAATAGTTATTAGGAAAGATTAATTTCCTTAAAAGGTTCATTACAAATGCAATTAGTAAACTTCGGACTTAGATATAACTATTGAAGTTAAAGAAGAATGACAAGTTTGCATGGACTAAAATTCATTAAGGGATCTTTGACTAATTAAAGATTTATTTAACTAGCCACTAGTTATGACCCCATCTCAGCCAATGCAGCCTTTGATTTATATATTTTAGCTTCAAATTATTCTATTAGGCTTTGTTAGCATAAAAGAAAGATGGGGTAGGGAGCTATTTATTACTTGAGTTGAGTTCTAAATGATGCTGAAACTAGATATTTGCCAATTGAAGAACGTGTTTTAGCTCAATATTTTTCTCGTACAAAATTGAGGTATTATAGGTTGCCTATAGTTAAATTTATTGTTAGCTAGAGTGATGTGATCAGATATATCTTGTTAATACTATTCTTAAAGAATCGATTGGGTAAATGGGTGTTAGGTTTGACTAAATTTGCTCTGTAATATAATCCACAAAAGTTAATCAAAAGCTTTGGCAGAATTTTTAGCTTATTATCCAAACATGAAGAAAGACCAAGGGCAAGAGGCTGTTATGATAGAGGAAGGCTTTTAGTAGTTTTGGTTTGATGGATCAAGGATGTTGTGTTCGACCAGAGCTAGTATAATGATAATCTCTCTTAATGGTTTGTGCATTACTTCATTCTTTTTTTGGATTTTAAATGTATAAATAATCAAGCTGAGTACGAAGCTTTAATTTTAGGAATTAAAATTTTGGTTGAATTAAAGGCTAAAGCAATAATAACGGTAGAAGACTCACCATTAGTGATTCTATAAGTTTTGGGTGAATACTAATACAAGGGTCTTACTTTGGTACCTTACTATAATAAAGTGCAATGTCTCATGAAGGGCTTCCAAAATTTTGAGATAAAGTATGTTGAGAGGAACAATATTTAAGTAGTGAATTCTTTAACACAATTGGCCTCTGGATTTTTGAGGTGTGACTTGCCAAAACTCTTGTAATCATATCGGTCAGTCTTGACTTTAGAAGAATATGCTATCACTAATGAAGAATTGGAGCTTGATTGGAGATAGGAGTTTGTGGATTATCTGAAAAGCTCTTCTATATCAGCTAATGTTAAAATTAGGAGGCTTGCTCATAGATACGTATTAATAGGTAGAGAGTTGTTTAGAAGGTGGTTTCATGGAGAGTTGCTTATATGTATGCCTCACAAAAAAACTTTGTTAGTGATGGTAGAAATGTAACATCCCAAAAACATTCAAGTTGTGAACAGTATTTATCAATCCATAAATAGTGCTTTCAGGACATCTCGGGGCATGAATAGCAAAGACGGGTCATAAAAAATATACATCGCAAATGTGAGGTTAAAAATATGGAAAGAAAATAAGGTTATTTGATGGTTAAAAACTTGAAATAAAATCCAGGTAACAAATAAGCAAATAAGACAAAATGGTGAATAGTGTACCTAAGACATGAATAGTGCATTTTCGATTTATGAATAGTATTATTTGATGTTAATTTAAGGACCAAATATAAGTTGAAAATGAGGTTGTTTAAAGATTAAAATAGTCAAAAGAAAAGTTCAATGAGTATGTAATTATGTAAGATAAAAGATGAATAGTGTTCACTAAAAGACAAAAGAGGAATAGTGTATATCATTAAGGGCTAATTAAGCTTAATATTAATAAAAACATTTTAAGTTTAATTAGTCATAATAATTAAACTTAATTTAAGGAAAAGTGGGCATTAGATCATTGACATGTGGTAAGATCTCGACCATCATTGTGATATATGTAAAAAGAGAGAAAGATATATATTTGTGGGACTTTTTCTTTTTCCTCTTACTGCCAGCCCTTCTTCTCCATCTCTCCTTTAATTCTCCTCTATTTTTACTAAAGATTCATAAGTTTTAATGGATAAAAATTGAAATGAGAGATAGATTAAGTAAGAAGATAGAGAGATCTCAAGAGAAGACGAAAAGGTGAGGTGAAAAAAAAGAAAAAAGAGCATTTCAATGAGCTTTTAATCTACAAAAAGGTATATACTCATTTTAATGGCTTAGAGTAATTATTTATAATGCCATGTGGCTTGATTGAGCTAATGATTTTTGCTAGGACTAACCTATAAGTTAAATAAAATGAAGAAATGGTGATAAATAATGAAATGAAGAAAGATAGAGTTGGATAACTTGTATAATGTTTCGTTCCTAGGGCTATATTTTAAGTTACAATGCTTCAAAATAAGTGATATTAGTGCGAAATGAAAGGTAAAAAATAATTCTAAAACTTTTATACAGAAAGGATTCAAAATTCTAAGAGGAACCTAGTTGAAAACTTATTATGCTTTGATGTTTGAAATCTAGAGACCTAATAATCGATTTTGAAAATAGTTCGAGAAAGAATTGATAACTAGAGTCATAGAAGTCCAAATGAAATTTACTTTATATCAATTTAAAGCTAAATAGTTCTACAACTTTTATGAGGAAGTAATGTTTAAATTTTAAGTAGAAATTACTCAAAATGTGACTTGAAAATAAAAATCGAGTTTTGAAAACTGACATGTATCTAAATGAGCAATCTATAGTAATATTGGTATAACTTTCTCTAGAAAGCATAGAATGCGTTGATTCTTATTCCAAATTGAATTTAATACATAAAGGATGAAATTTTAAAAAGATATCTTAACCAAAATAAGTTAAAATTTGACACTAAATCGTGTCTAATGAGCTATAATTAAAAGTGAACAGTACAACCTGATTTTTGAATAGAGTATAGAAAAAAATTGTATCTTAAGTTTCTTTGATCCAAATGAAGTGATTCAAAAGGTTGGTGAAATAGACTTATAGAGCTAAAAAAAATTTCATAAAGAACATAGATCTAAATAATATCTGTCACGACCTGACCCCGACGGCGCGTTAGGCTGGCGGGGCCAGCGCGACATGGTTATTAAGTGAGAACGAGTCACCACTAGCTGATTAGGATGCAGCTAGTCACCGAATGTTTTGGTCTGCATTCTAAGTTCGGGGTTATTTCGACATAGGGAAGGTGTTAGGCACCCCATGTTGTATTTATAATATATGAGATTTTTTTCCTCATTTATTATTCTTCGAAATACTATCTTTGATAACTTCCATTGTTAACACGTAAAATATCTATTTTATATCTTCATCTTATATCTCGAATTTTTCGTATTATTGA
>CANXYI011990232.1:0-11383 GCA_948208565.1 Hura crepitans
AAAGTTATGGTAAAAATACGAAGAAGGTGGCATCCAAAATTCTAGGCAAAAAATGGTAATAAGCAAAAATGATTTTGGTCCTTTAACAAGTGGAAATCCACTTGTCATGGCTTTCTTACCACTTGGCAAGGTTACTCAACAACTTGGAATTGTTGTAGGCCCTATTTTGACACCTCAAAATTGTCTCAAAAATTCCCAAACCATCCCGAATTTTTGGAAAACTTCAAAAATTCATAAAAATTCAATTGAACCTCTAAAAATTACACTGTTTATTTTAAAATTCCTATTTTAATCCTTTCTACATGCTCATAAATTTTCATGGCCAAATTCCACTGATAGGACAATTTTCAAACTGCCTCAATATTTGTGCTAGCTTAAAAAATTACGAGATTTTGCAAATAACCTCCGATTCCAAAAATTCTTTCAGTATTGGACTTTATGTGATTTTTTAGCTTCAAGTTCCACTATTTTTGTTTCTGTCTGGGCATATCCCAGTTCAACCCTAGCCCTAAAAGTTTTTATTGCCCCGATGGGTAGCTTATAACTTGAAATGAATTGTTGGTTCTGCTAAATTTTAAAATTTTGCTTTTTTCATCATTTAAGTACCCCTCGAAGTTTGATGACATGTGCCACTACCTCAATCCATGTACAAGTAACCCGGCACCCTGAGTGCACTTCTCGGACCCTATGGCACTATTTATAAAGCCTCGAAGTATGAGCATTACAAATATGGTATGGTATTAATATATGTATTCTTGAAATATACATGCATAATGGAATACATGCAATAATTATTTTGGTTATGCCACTAAGCTATTAGCTTAGCGTAGGTAAGAAGAACAATTGAGCCATAACTCGGGGTATCTAGACAAGCAAGAAGAGACTTTAATTTTTTGGTATATTTTGATGATTTACATAAATTATATAATGTATAAACTATAGAAAAGTGCACTCTTATATAGGTTATGTATAGTTTTGGGCCTAAGCCATAATATGTAATATTTTGTAAATTTGTAAATGGGTCTATAATTATAAACCTAAAATATTTTTAAGTTATTTATGCACGTTTTGATGTCTCTTCTTAAGGTTAAGACTATGTTGTTGTATGAATGATATTGGAGTGATTAGAAGGATCACAGAGTACTGAGAATGTATGAGAAAGATTATAAAAGAGTTTTTCTTGTCACAAGTGACAGTTTAAAAGTTTTGGATAGTGCCAAGTACAGTTGTTATGCTACTAAAATGTCAACACAAGGATTTTAAATTTTTGGATATGTAACTTAGCTTTAAAATGATTTTTGAAAAGAAGTAAAAATTTTATATCGGTTCACATATTGTAAATGTTCAAATATTAATAGATTAAATTGAAGTATAAAATGATGTTAGATAACATGTTATATAGCACACCTTAATTAGGTACGGTGATCGACTAGTGACTAGATTGGGTAGAGGTGTCACATTTAGTGGTATCAAAGCTCTAGTTTAGGTGTTCCTATGTAATATAAGAGTGTTGTAGGGGTCAAGTCTATACATCATATAATTTAATGATACCGAGGCTTATTAATTATTCTTGTACCTATAGTTAGGTTGAGTGCTCTGCGAGAGGAGGATGAGGGATAAGCTTTTATATCTGCGGGATAAAACTTTGATAAAGTGGCATCCATGTTTAAGAGTGCTACTAGATAGGAATCACTAGCAGCTTAGGGTCCACTAGGCTTAATATAGGAGATGCTACAACTATTGAAATAGGCTACAGTAGTTGCTCCACTATTGGCACTATAGTAGTAGGAAATTCTATTAGCTTTTCAAAAGACTTACTTAGAGGGAATCAAGAGAATGGGAGCAGTGGATTTCAAGGGAAAAGTTGTATTAGATCTTGAGATAGCCAAATATTGGCTAGATTGCACAGAGAAAATAATGAAGCATATGTGATATACACTTAAAAAGAAAGTGATATGTGCTACTTCCTTACTACAAGAAGAGGCCTCTAAATTGTGGGATGATTTAACAAAACATAAGTCAAAAGAAGAGCTGACCTAGGACTTTTTCCTTGATGAGTTTTACAAGAAGTACATACTTAAGGATTACTTAGATGATTATAAGCAATAGTTTATAGACCTTAGATAATAGCAGAAGTCTATAGGGGAATATGAGAAAGATTTTTCCATGCTTAGTCATTATGCTAAGGATATTATCACTATAGAGGTTAACATGTGCAAGCAGTTCGAGAAAGGGTTACATGTGGAGATCAAGTCACAAGTAGTTCCTATAAAGATTAGAAATTTTAATTAGCTAGTGTCAGTTTGTAATTCTATTAAGAAGATGCAAAAAAAAAAGAAGAGGGAATAGTATCAGAAGAAGAGATCTTGTCGTTTTAAAGTATTTAGCTTTACTCAATAGTTAGATAAGAGATTTTAGGGTAATTAGCATTGAGCGCCACAACTATCACACGACCTAGGGAAGTCAAAATAAGGGTAAGACTAATCAGTAGTCACATGCGGCTAGTACACTTGGTTCTATAGCTAGAGGTAGCTAGATTCCTATATGTTTGACATGCCATAAGAAATACAAGGGGGAATGTTGACGGAAGAAGATAGGGACATTTTTTTAGTGTTGTTCACTTTATTATTAATGCCTGGATTACCCTAGGAGAGCTGATGGTAAACATGGATCCATATCAATTTCCATCAAAGGATAGAGATGAGATAGAAAAGATAAGCTAAAGAGAGCTCAGAGGGATAGAGTAGAGTCTAAAGCTAAGCACAGAGCTCCTGCTTGACAGTATGCTATCAAGGCACGATAGGATACCGATGAGCTGAACATCATACCTAGTACATTTTATCTCTTTGACTCACATGTATTAGGTTTGGTTGATCTAGGTTCTATATATTCATATGCTTACACACCATGACTAAGAGATTATAGGTTAGAATATGAACTTATAGACCTAAAAATTTTGGTTAGTAATCCCTTAGGTATACATGTCATAGTAATCAAGGCTTACAGGCAGTTTTCGTTAATAGTGCGAGGACACCAATTCTTGGTTAATCTAATCAAACTACCATTTGATGAGTTTTATATGATATTAGGCATGGATTGGATATCCATGTATCAGGTGATATTTGATTGTATGTTAAAGAGGTTAATTCTTAAGGATGAGAATAGAGTTGAGATTGTAGCAGTGGGGGAGAGGATAAACTTTCTATCCAATGCTATCTCGGTAGTTACAGCTAGATAGAAGGTGAGAAAGGGTTGTTAGGCTTATCTTACATATGTATATGACACAAGTAAAGAGAGTTTAGATGTGACTGGTATACCAATAGTGTCAAAATTCATGGATGTTTTTCTAGAAGAGTTACCTAGTTTACCTCTAGAATGGGAACTCGAGTTTTGTATTGAAGTATTGCTTAACACTGCTCTAGTATCTCTAGTTCCTTATAGAATAGCTTCAATAGAGTTAAAGGAGTTAAAGATCTAGCTTCAAGAGTTAATAAATAGAGGCTTTATCAGACCTAATGTTTCACCTTAGGGAGTACTAATGCTATTTGTTAAGAAAAAGGATGGTATTCTTTGGTTGTGTGTAGATTACCATTAGTTGAATAAAGTGGCTATTAAGAACAAGTATATGTTGCAATGGATTGATTATCTTTTTTATTAGCTTAAGGGTGCAAGAGTGTTCTCCAACTTTGATATGAGATCAGGTTATTATCAGTTAAGAGTAAAGGAGTCTAATATAGCAAAGACAACATTTAGAACTAGATATGGCACCTATGAATTTTTGGTAATGCCATTTGGGCTTACTAATGCTCTAATAGCATTTTTAGATTTAATGAATTAGATTTTCAAATAATACTTAGATCAATTTGTTATTGTCTTTTTTGATGATATTTTGATTTATTCTAAGAACAGAAAGGAACATGAACATTATTTCAGAATAGATTTGTAGATTTTAAGGAAAGAGAAGCTTTATGCTAAGCTAAATAAGTGTGAGTTTTAGCTTAGTGAGGTGTCTTTTCTAAGGCACATTGCTTTAGCAGAGGGGATTAGAGTTTATCCTAGTAAAATAGAAGCTATTATAAGATGGAAGCCACCAAAGAAGACCACAAAGATTAAGAGTTTCCTTGGATTGGCTGGTTATTATAGACAATTTGTCAAGGGATTTTATTTGATAGTAGCACCTATGACTCGTCTGTTAAGGAAAGATTTGAAGTATGTCTAGGATGACAAGTGTTATGAGAGTTTTAATAAGCTTAAGGTAATATTGATTGAAGCACATATTCTAGTTCAGCCAGTTTTTGGGAAAGACTTCATAGTTTATAGTGATGCATCATATAATGGGTTGGGGTGTGTTCTGATACAAGAAGGCAAGGTAGTTGCCTATGCTTCTAAATAGTTAAAACTGTATGAAAAGAACTACCCTACTGATGATTTAGAGTTAACAACAATAATATTTGAATTAAAGATATGGAGACACTATCTTTATGGTGAGAAATATTTTGTATACGTAGATTACAAGAGTTTAAAGTATCTTCCAACATAAAAGGAGTTGAATTTGAGTAGAGGTGATGGATGGAACTAATAAAAAATTATAATTATATAATTGATTATCATCTTCGCAAAGCCAATGTAGTGGCTAATGCTTTGAGCAGAAAATTCTTGGCAATCGTGAAAGCCATGAATGTCAAATTTCAGTTTATGTTTGATAGTGCTTTATTGGTAGAGATTCAAGTCAAGCCTAGTTTGATACAACAAGTTAGAGATGGTTAAAAGAAGGATCACCAATTGTTAAGTGTGATAAGTTCCTTTCAACAGGGGATGCCTATTGAATATGAAATAAAGTGTGATAGTTGTTTGTATTACCATGATAGAAATTGCATTCTAGATATTAAAGAGTTAAAGAAATAGATTATAGAGGAGGCATACAATGCTCCTTATGTTATGCATCCTGGTAGTGCAAAGATGTTTCAAGATTTGAATATGTTATACTAGTGGCCTGGTATGAAGAGATATGTATCAAAATATGTGACTATATACCTTACTTGTCAATAGGTGAAGGTAGAGCATCAAGTTTCATCTGGTTTGCTACAACCTATAGCAATTCCAAAATGGAAATGAGATAGAGTCACTATAGACTTTGTACTTGGTTATCCTATGACAAGAAATAAGCATGATTTAGTATGGATTGTGGTAGATCACCTTAACAAGATATCTCATTTTATACTAGTGAGGATAGACTATATAATGAAGAAGCTTGTTGACTTGAACATAGATGAAATAGTTAGATTGCATAAAGTGCCTTCGTCAATCATATCAGGTCGAGACCCACAATTTTACTTCCAAGTTTTAGAAGAAACTTCATAATGCCTTGGGTACTCAATTGAGTTTTAGTATGGCATTCTATCTATAGACTAATGGACAGTTTGAAAGAGCCATTATGGTAATCTTGTGATACTTGAGTAATTTGATGTTAGGATTTATATTGTATAATGTTATGCTTATGATGAAGCATCTTTAATAGGTACTTAAAGTTTTGTTAAGAAGTTATATGTAGAACTCTAGTATGTTTGAGTGAGCTTAGTAAAACTAAGCTTATGGGCCTAAATTTGATAAAGGATGTTGAAGAGAAGATAAAGATCATTAAAGGTAGACTAAAAGTAGCTTCTGATAGACAAAAGTTTTAAGCTGATCTCAAAAGGAAATATGTTGAATTTGAAGTGGAAGATAAGGTATTTCTAAAAGTTTTGCCATAGAAGAAGATTCTACATTTTGGCAAGAAGGGAAAACTAAGTCTAAGGTTTATTAGGCTATACACAGTGATAGAACGTGTCGAACGAGTAACTTATAGACAAGTATTACCATCAAAACTTTAGTGGACTCATGATGTATTCCATGTTTCCATGCTTAGAAGATACATATCTAATCTAACTCATTCATTATCAATGAAAGAAATTAAAGTTAGACTATATTTGTCTTATGAATAAGAAACTATTAAAATCCTAGCAAGAGAAGTTGAAGAGTTTAAGAACAAAATAATTCCACTTATAAAGGTTACTTGGAAGCATGACTAAATGGAATAAGCAACTTAGGTGTTAGAAGCACAGATGTGTGATTAAAATCCATGTCTATTTGAACCAAGTAATGTTAAGGATGACATTTATTTCAAGAGAGGAAGTAATGTAATGACCTAAAAATCTCGATTTTTATGAATAGTACTTTCCCAGGATGAATAGTGCATCTGGGGCTTAGGGTGTACTGATGTTATTAGATGAAAGTATTAGTTATAAAATAATTTTGGGCAAAGTTTGAAATTAATCAGAGTTCATTTGATTGCTTACAAATGCTAAGAAAATTTTTAGGGCAGTGTCTTATAAATAGTGATAAGGTAAAGCTGAACCATAAATAATTTTCAAAGTTGCTTAGAAAATTCTAAAACCTATACGACCTAGTACTCAAAAATTCCAATGAGTCTAATTGCACTAGAATCAAAATTTTCAAAGGTGGGGCAGTATTTTATTTGAATTTTGAGATGCCTAAAATTAGCATTTTAATTTGATTTCTTTTAATTTTTAAACCCTGATTTCTAGAGCATGTAGAGACATAATTAAACTAATTATGAGAAGTGGAATGAGAGAAAAAGGAATTAAAATAGGGGATACAAGAAATTTTCAAGGTATTAAAAATTAATTTTTTAAACACTATAAATAACCTTAGAATTTTGACTTTTTGGTCAAATGATCAATTTCACTCCCCTACTTCCTTCTCTCTCTACCTGAGAGCACTAAGGGAAGGGATTCTTCTTTTTTGTTCTCATTATTCTCTAATTTGAGCTTCAATTCTCACATTTAATAGATGCTACATAGTCTTCACCATCCTTAGGCACATAATTATGAGGTTTTTTGAAGGAAAATAGAGCATAATCGAGTAAATTTGGGTTAGGTGAATGATGACCATTTTTTTGATTGGGTAAGAATTTTGAGACCTTGATATTTTTCCCTTATTTAATAGGTGCATAAGAGTAAAAAAATGTGGTCTTTTGAATTTTTTAGATAACATATGATTTTATACAATTTTTCTAAAACAAATCTATAATAGGCAGTTACCAAAATAGACTGTAGACGTGACAAGGGCAAGGCAAAGGTTTAGATAGTCCTTGTATTATGTTTCAACCATACTAGGTATATGTAGTCAATGTAATTATTGTAATTAAGGCATATTTTAATTAATAGATGGTGTATGTACTTATGTGTATATTAGTATACATTGTATACATGAAAAGAAAATAGAGAATTGAATGGTTTATGGTGATTATAGGATGTGTTAAATTAAAATGAATGAATGATGATAGAAGAAAATTTGGTTAAGTATGTATATACACATATAGCTGAATGGTCTTCTATGAGTGAATAAGTGTATATTAAGTTGTAATTATGATTTCATCATGAAATCTCATATTTTGAAGGTTTTAAATAAGGCATTATAAGATATAATGTAATAGCTTAATTTAGTGCCAAATGACCATAATTGTGTGTGAGTATGTTATATGGCCAAATGGTCATTTGGATGTATACATAAATATATGAGTTATAATGTAAGCATTAATGTATGAACTATACATTATGTGAGTTATATAAAATTAAATGAAGAACATAATTTAGTGCTTGACTTATACTTATGGCTAAAGAGGATAAATATTGAATCACGACTAAAGCTTACTAAAAATGATGTAAATTGTGATATGAAGTAAATTTTGATATATTAGTATGCTCATATAGTAGCTTAAATGGCCTATTTTTTTAGTGATTAAATATGCTTAAAAAGGAGCATGGTGTGGATGGTATGTGCACACAAGTAAGAAATGAATTTTCAATAATAAAATATGCACAGAAATATCATATGGTTATGTAAAACATTTCTATATAATTAAGGCATGTGACTTGTGTTGAATGATGAAACAAAAGGAATTACAATAATATTCTTGGTTATCTTATATTGTCATGAATATAGCATTAAAATAAATAATTTTAATATTAAATTTTTTATAAAATAAATTAATTTTAAAATAGCTTATTTGTGTAACAACCTAGTAATGGATAGATTGATTGATTAACTAAGGATAGATAGTAGCTGCTAGGCACTACGGTGCTAGATAATGGTTACGGGTCCACTTATAGTGTAAGCCAAGAACCTATATTGGTGATTTTGGTTTTCTATACAAGTGCAACCACCACTTAGGTCCCACAAGGCCACTGCATGGGTTTACACTAGTGCAGCAATTGCTTAGGTCCCACAGGGCCATTACATAGGTCTACACCAGTGCAACAACTGTTTAGGTCCTACAAGGCCACAACACTAGATAATTATGTTATACATAGGTTTTTAGTGTTCTCATAAATATGGGTAGTTTAAAAATAAATATATTTCATACATTTAATTATTGTATATTTAATAAGTTTATACACTCTTAAATTTTAAATAATGTGAATAATGAGTATTAATGAAATAAAATATTAATTTTTTTACACTTATCAATGGTTATAAATATGTTTATGACAAGTATATATTATTTGCCTAATTTGTGAATCATTAGTAGCATGTATATCTAATGTAATGTTTTTTAATATTATGATATTTTTAAGTATGTTAATTCTCCCTAATTAAATGGTGCATACATATATGTTATGAACCATGTATTATATGTTATAATATGTTATGGTATCAATATATGTATTCTTGAAATATACATGCATAAAGAAATATGTGTGATAATTAATTTGATTACACCACTAAGCTATTAGCTTAGTGCATCATTTTGTATATGATGCATAGGTAAGAAGAACAATTGAGCCATGACTTAGGATATCTAGACAAGTAAGAGAAAACTTTGCTTTTTGGTATATTTTGATGATGTATATAAATTATGTAATGTCTAAACTGTAGAAAAGTGCATTTTTATTTTAGTTATATATAGTTTTAGGCCTAAGCCAGAATATGTAATAGTTTGTAAGTCTATAAATAGATCTATAATTATAAACCTAAAATATTTTTAAGTTATTTATGCATGTTCTGATATATCTTCTTAAGCTTGACACTGTGTTGTTGTATGAATGATATTAGAGTGATCCTTTGAGAATGCATAAGAAATATTATAAAAGTGTTTTTTTGTCAAAAGTTACAGTTCAAAAATTTTGGATAGTGCCCGATACAGCTATTTCAATGTCAAAATTTCAGCATAAGGATTCTAAATTTTTTAACAGGTAACTTGGCTTTAAAATAATTTTTGAAAAGGAGTAAAAAATTTATATAAGTTCACATATTATGAATGTTCAAATATTAATAGATTTGTAATGCCTGTAAATCAAGGCTCTATGAAAAGTACCATTGAGGCTAAAAAGTGTTCCCAGAGTGGCAAGTCGGCTTCACGAGGCCCGAGGCAAGTGTACTGGTCATGAAACTTTAAGGGGCCATAAAATGATGAAATTGACATAATTTAAATAATTAGCAAAACTAATAAATTATTTTAGGCTATAACTTAGTAGGGCATAGGCTCATATGGAGTCGATTCGAGAATGACCCGAGCTGTGCCTAGATATACTTGAAAGTGCCACATCCTGAAGGTTAAAAATTCCCCTAAGTTTGTAGGTGAAACAATTTTTAAATTTCGACATCATTTGCAAATTTTCTAAATTTTAAGGTTTTGCATGTAAATCGAAGCAATTGCTTAACTGTCCTATCAATAAAATTTGGTCATGAAATTTTTTAAGCCCTTAAATGGGACCAATCAAGGTTTTTTAAAATAAGCACAACAATTTTTTAGGTCCAGGTGAAATTTTAAGATTTCCCAAAATTCTATCGAAGAATCAAGATTCCTAAGATTTTAGTTCACCTACTTCCTAAAGGAATTTTGCCGTAAAATTTTACAAGCATCTACTTGGGCCTAATTGAAGATTTAAGGAACAAACGACATAATTTTTTGATGTCAAAGTGATTTTTAAAAATTCACCAAAGTTAGCAGCCCTTATTTTCTGAAAATCGAGTTTCGAGGCACTCAAGTGACACGTGTCCCCACCCAAGTTGCCCAAGCCAACCATAAAAGTCCATCTTGCCACCTCATCCTCCACTTGATAATACCCACTCTCTACCTCCACCTTCTCCCCTATTTTTGCTTCTCCCTCTCCCTTATGCCATTTCTACTTCCCTTTCCCTTTTCATGGTTGTTCTAGCCCTATACCCCCCATAAATTGCCACCAAAAATCACCATTTTAAGTGAGGAATCTATCCTTAAAGGTTTTTAAGTCTATAAGCCATCTTAAAATTGAAAAAAAAGTTCAAGGATGAGCAAGAGTACATGCATAGGCAGCATGGGATTCAACTTCTAGTGTAAGTTGGTTTCTTAGCTTTTTATTTTAGTTCCTAGAGGATTTTCCCTTCCATAGGCTGCCTATATAATCAAAATTTTAATTGTTGATGTGTGTGATTTTTGGTATTTTTTAGTGCTGATGGATAAGAAAGGAACTTGCAAGCTTGAAGTGTGAAGGAAAGCTTTGCTTGAGAGGTAAGTGAATCTAATACCTTAAGGACTATTTTTCTTGGTCTCCATAGCCTTTATATGGTGAAATTGAATACTGAATTGTCACTATGTTGGCTAAAGTGTGTGTATCAATAACTTGACTTTGTATTAATGTTGATTTAAGTCTAATTTAGGTAGTCTAAGTAGTGAATTATAGAAAAGGGTTAAGAAAGGGTGATATTTCATGAATGGTTAAGAGGTGTGTAAAGGGTATGTATAGTGTATGCCATAGATTTACATGTTTTGGTGTACGTGTAATGTAAAAAGACATATGTATGTGAAATGTCATGCACAGTTGTGGGGTACATTAGGTGCCTTGGCATAGAAGGTAAGGACTAAGTTATGTGTGTGAGTGAAATTATAAGGTTATGTGATAAATATGGAATAATTACTTACTTGTGAATGTGTTTAAGGTGGAAGAAATAATTATGGCCTTGTGTGTGTGCTTTAGGTCAAGAGGTAGGAATGTAGTTTAGGGTGTGAATGTTACACCTATGATGTGTGGATCATGTTAAAGATAGGGCAATGACATTAGGAGAAGGTGTGTAAGTGGTGGTATTTATTGAAATAATGCATATGCATGGTGTGTGTCATGTATGGCCAAATCATGTGTTGGTGGTAAAATGGCATATAGTGTGTGATATGGGGTGCATGTATGTATATTTATGAAAGAATAATAATATATTGTTAGTGTGTGATAAGTAATTAAAAGATATGCATGGATACTATGGCAAAATAATACTTGTAGGTACATAACCATAAGTTGGCCAAGAGGATTAGCATGGGTCTTAGCATGTATGTCTAAAATAAAACAAG
>CANXYI011990239.1:0-12991 GCA_948208565.1 Hura crepitans
TAAACCTATAACCTACAGTGTTTACATGAGTGCTTACTAACAAAACAAAAAGGGTATCTATGTACCCTTCACTGTCTATGCTACTACACTACACTATCTCTAAGGCTTGACTGTTTACCTCTATAATCTACACACCAAAACACTGGTACACTGAGTATAAATGCTCAGTGGTGAATCTAATGCATTAAAAACATGTCATAAGTAAGCACTTAGATGTAATAATAGGCTATAAGCGTATAAATGCAATGTAAGAATTAAATTCATGCAAATGATATTAATTCCACTACTTTGTATCCCTAGTTCATTTAATTACAATTATGCCACTATCATATTTTCAATTAATTTAATCATTCAGTGATTTGACATCAATCAGGTTTTTACATTAATTTAATTTAACATAATAGCCCTTACTAGATAGACTACACTTAAAGATATTGGATAAAGAGGAAATTCAAAAGTTGTGCAATGGCCCACATTTTAAACCCTGACCACTGCATCGGCCTAGTTTGATAGTAGGGATTAGTCTTATCCTAGACAAGGGATAGTAGAGATCAGTCTGTAGACCACCTGATACCCTAAGCAAATCAACAATAAGTAACTCTGTGAATAGCAACGATCAATTTATAGACCTCTCAATATCCAGACAATCATCAATAAATAACTCCAGTGATAGTAGGGATTAGTTTGTAGACCTCCCAATATCCAAATAATCAACATCAAACATCTCTAATGGATAGTAGGGATTAGTCTGTAGACTTCCCAATATCCACAAAATCATTCACAAATATCTAGCAGCTGCTAGTCCCTAATTAACCAGTTAACCCATCTAGTGGGTGTCTAAGTAATAGGCCATCTATCTTTATGTCATGTCCATTTATTTAATGATCATCATTTTATAATATTTAAAAATGAATAATAGATAGTTATCAATTTATTTTGATGGTTGAAAGCTGACTTAGATAGTTATAGGTCATTTTTAGTCCTACTGAATAGTTATGGGTCTATTTTTCTAAGCTAAATTAGGTCATATCCTTTGGCATATTTAAATCCACTTTAAGTTTAATCTAGGTCATTATCTTAAGTCCAATTATGTCTAAGTCCAAAGCCATTTCCAATGCATAAGTCATTAAGTCATTTTTCATAGACAGTTATAGGCCATTTTAGCATTTTACTTACATAATTACAAGTCAAGAACATGCCTTTTTCTTGGCATTTTTCCATGCCATTTGCATCTATTCTCACATATTGCCATAGGCCTAAAGCCATATCAATTCACATCTCAATTGGCCTTAAAAATGGCCCCAAATTCTTTCTATACAAGTTTCATAAGGTATTCCAAATTTTAAGTCCAATTACATGCCATTTTAAGTTCCATTCTAGTTCAATTTTACAACTCGATTGTAAGCCATTTTCAAGTCACATTTTAACTTAATTTCAACATTAATTTGTTACCATTACCTATTTATTATTATGCAATATTACTCACACATTTTCGTCTATCTCATGCCAATCTCACATAACACATTTCATGCTCAACATGCCATGTCATTCTCACACACAAACATCATGCCATAACATGTACATCATGCCTACCTTACCTTATATACCTCTTGGCCAAAGCTTGCCAATGGCCATATGTATGCTTTTGTTTATTTTCACTCATGCACACACAAATAATAGTATCATTCAAGCATATATATACACACACACACCATATATCATGCAACCTAAGCCTTGACCTGCCTTACATATGCCTCGACCATACCATGAACACATGCCTCCAAGCATTTTTCCACCAAATTAACCACATATGTGTACATTTCTACCCTTAACATACCATTTCCAATCTAAAATCCTATGTTACCATGCCATACACATACCTTGCAAGACCACTAGACATTCCTTTTCTCATCATACACATACACAATCCATCAAATTCCATATCATACCTATCAATAACCATTAAAACCATATAAACAAATGCCTTAACCCCACATATACTCACACATACACCACTTGGCCATAATGACAACATACTAGTACATGCCTTTCTTCTATCAATAACCTATAAAATCACTCAATTATCATAGAGTTGTTATCAAATTAAGCTTAGTTCACCCTTACCTCCACATTACCCACCAAAAACATGAATTCCATACAAGTTTCCCACATAATTTACACTTGAACTACATATGGAATGCCTCAAATACATTAGATTTACATACCTCACTAACTATTAAGGCTCTATCTACACTTTTAGCTTGTTAATTCCTTTGTTGCACTTTACCATCACTTGGGCCTACATACACACATAAATGCCTTTAAAAATCCTTAAAAATTCTACAAGCCTCTAAATCAAAATTAAAAGATATAGGCACCCTTAAAAGAATAAGAAAAAATAAAAATGAAGAAAACACACTTACACTTGAAATTGAATTTTCACTCTCCCTTTATGTATACTTAATGGTTTTTTGATTTTTTTTGAATTTTATGGGTGTCTACGGTTTTTCAACCCTTTAAAGATTAATTCCTAACTCATCAATGGAATTTTTGGTGATAATTTGATGTTAAATTAAACTTAGGAAGCCATGGAAATTGAGGAGAGAAAGAGAGAGAGGTGTCGAGTGAAGAAGAAGGAGAAATGGAGAGGAAGTGAGGTGGGTGAGTAGGCTTCCCACATGGATGCTTAGGCAGCATAAAGAGATTATTTATAGTGGGCATGGATAACCCGGGTAGTGACATGTGTCACTTGAGCTTCTTAAAAATGCTCAGTTTCAGCTGAAACTTCAAGACACTTTAAAAATTCACTCGAACCTCTAAAAATTATCTTGTTAGTTTTAAAAATCCTTAATTAGGCCATTTTAGGGCCTTGCAAAATTTCACAATCAAATTCCATCAGCAAGACTATTAACTAATTTTCTCGATTTATGTAAAAATCTCAAAATTAAGGAAAAGGAGTAAATGATCTTAAATTTTAAAAATTCCTTCACCAATGGTCTCAAGGGAATCTTTGACCTTCAGGGTATGGTATTTTCAAGTCTATTTGTGCATATCTTTGGTCATTCCTAACCCAAGTCCATCTAAGCCTATAGCCTACTAGATTTTGACTTAAAATAATTTATTAGTTTTACTCGATCTTTAAATTATGTCATTTTCAAGCCCCTTAAATTTTCATGACTAGTACACCTCACCTCGGGCCTCATGAAGGTGATCGAGTACACTTTTTGGGCCTTAGAGATATTATTCACAGAACCTTGACTTACGAGCACTATAGGTCTTCCCTTTTTAATAAATTTCATCCTCAAAATTACTTAGAGCAAACATATACGGATATTGACTTTTCATCTACTCCTTAGATTCCTATATGGCTTTTTCTATGTTACAATGCTTCTAGAGAACTTTAATAAGGGGGATGATTTTATTTCTCAGCTATTTCACTTTTCAAGCTATAATCTATATTAGTTCTTCATTATAGCTCAGATCTAGCTATACCTCAACATCTATCATTAGAACTACATGGGAAAGATCTAATTTGTACCTTTTGAGCATTGAAATATGAAACACATTATGAATTTATTGCAGTTTTGGTGGCAAGGCTAGTCTATATGCTAGTGGTCCCACTATTTTTGTAATCTCATATGGCCCAATAAATCTGGGACTCAGCTTGCCCTTTTTACCAAATCAAAGAACTTTCTTCCATGGAGATACCTTTAAAAACACTCTATCACCCCATTACATATTCAATATCCCTCTATTTAAGGTCAGCATAGGACTTTTGTCTATCAATTATGGCTTTCAATCTATCTATGATAACCTTAACTTTCTCTTATTCATCTTTGATCATGTCAACCCCTGATATCTTATTTTCCCCAACTTCACTTGAGCACATAGGAGTTTTGCATGTTTTGCCATAAAGTGCCTCATAAGGTGCCATGCCTGAATTGGCTTTATAACTATTATTGTATGCAAATTCAGCTAAGGATAGGTACTAGTCCCATCTACCTTTAAATTCAATGGCATAACTATAGAGATTAAGATATTTTTATCGGGGACAAGAATAGTTTGTGGAGTTGCCTACACTAGGACCTTTAATCTTCTATACTAGAAAGGTTTAAAATTCAGATCTTATTTATACTTAAATAATATGCCTTCTTATATATTGTAGTAGTTATCAATCCCTTTTCAATTAAGCATGCCTTACATTTAAAGTAGTTATCTCACCTTTTTCATGTGAAGAAAGTAAATTATGACATTTTAAGAATATAACAAGCATAATTATACATCCAAAAAGTGGGTTATTGATTAGTTCTTATTTGACTTGACAATTACTCATAATTCCATAAGAATTGGTGGTAATTATCCAACTCCTATCTTTAAGAGATTGGCCTTTATTAAAATATATTTTTATGTGACTTTTGATTAAAGAAAACTTAAAACCATTTTATTTAAGAGAGCACCCATTAATCATGTATAAAATCATTTGATGTGAAACTTAAGCAATTGACATATAAAATAGGTTATTTACTACTTATTACAATCCAAATTAATCCAAAAGGCATAATAAGTTCAAAACCAAAAGAAATAAAATAAGGCATTAAAATGGTCCCATCTATACGTTGACTAGTCTATGCAGACTATATGAGGCTCTGACATTAGTTCATGTGAACTATAGCATAATTGATATTATGTCCATTTGGACTTCTACTATAGTAGGAAGGGTCACTTGCATACAACTTAAAAGAGAAAAGGTTAATAATACTAGATAAAGAACACATAAAGAGCCCATAGAGAAGGTGACAAATACAGATACATGTGAGGACTAAAAATTATAGATGATTGTCTATGTGGACTATGAAATAGAATAAACATGCAAAAGAATAATATGTTTGTGTAGACCACGAAATAGAATAAATAAGCAAAAGACCTATGTGTTCGTGTAGACTATTATCCTTATGATAGGGAGTCTGTGTAGACCTACATTAATTCCAAAATACTAATAACATGCATATTAAGGAACATAATGATCATACAATATGATATAGTTATAAGGGCAAGCTAACATGGTGAACAAAATACATTAAAACATAATAGATAAGGCAAACATGATAATGTTATCATACCATGGTTTGTGTAGACCTCATATTATGTATATATTCAATTTATAGGTCCATGTGGACCTCCTATCATATAAATATTCAATTAATAGGTCCGTGCAGACCTTCTATCATTTATTAAGGGCTTAGGACTAGTAAAGCGAATCTTATGTCAACTGTCTTCAATTGTGTCTTTTATGTATTCCTCTCTTCCTTTAGGTCCTCCCTCTTTTATTCATAGCCCAAAGTGGGTATTTATAGGCTTAAGGTTTAAGGTACTTCATCCAAAAGTGATAGAATCCCTCTAAGATTAGGAATCCATGCCTAAATAGGAATTCTGCACTTTTAAAAGTTTTAATTCGGTAGGTTTGTGCAGACTTGCACGGCTTAGTGCATACGAACTTAGGCATGATTTTCTAACCAGTCCATAGGCTTTGGGCTAGGTTAGATTAGTCCATATGGATATAGGGTTTTTCTTATCCATTCAAATCTTAGGCTTTGGGCTCACTGTTCTAGGCTGTTTATGGTGTGAACGTCATAACATCAAGTCCATTTGAACTTAGGTTTCAAGTTGCTTGAGTTTGTCTCTGGTTATCCTCATAGGCCCAAAAAGTTGAATGGGTCTATACTGCAGGGGCTTCACCCCCGTACCCCTATTGGAATTAGTGTCAGGCTTCAAGCTAGGGCTTATCAGTCCAAGCCCTCCACTACCCAACATAGATCCCTATTTTATGCAATTTAGGTTGCACCATGAGCTTTTCAACTTGGGTCAAAGTCTGAATACATAAGAAAAGTCCTCAACAAAAAAATAGGTGTCTATAATTTCCCCCACTTTGGTGTGTGCTATGAAGTGCTAAAGCAATATTGCATATCAAAAGTAAAAACTTAAAGTTTTACTATTTTCACCTTTTTATGATCTAGCTTACTATTATCATGCCTACATGATGCATGTTGTTTTCTTATACCTTTACGAGTAAACTTTCATTTGCACTATTTAATGACTTTGTCATTTGCACCATTTAATAGCTTCATCCTATGCACCATTCAGTAGCTTGGCTGTTTGCACCATTCGGTGGCTTTATCCTTTACACCATTTGATGGATTAGTTATTTTCATCATTCGGTGGCTTGTTTATTTACACCAGTCAGTGGCTTACTCATTCACACCATTTGACGATTTCATGATTTTGTCACTTGCTACATATATGGTTAATATGCATGGAAGATACATGTTCTCACATAGGAAAATACAATGGTAATTTAGAATAATGCATGTCTTTTTCCACGCAAGGGAAAGTATGATGAATAAGGCATGCTTTTCATGCAAAGGAAAACATAGGGATGATACATGCTTTTCCTGCATAGGAAATCATGGATAAGTGATGCATGTTTTCATTCATAAGAGAACATAGATAAATAATACATGCTTTCATGCATAGAAAAGTATGGAGATAAATGATGCATGCTTTCATGCATATAGAAGATATGGATAAATGATGTTATATGAATTACCAACGGGTACGTGCATTCATGCATAGGAAATTATGGATAGATGATGCATGATCATGCATAGGAAAGCATAGATAAATAATGCATGCTTTCATGCATAAGAAAGAATAAATCATGCATGCTTTTCATGCATAGGGAAATATGGACAAGTGATACATGCTTTCATGCATAGGAAAACATGGATAAATAATACATGCTTTCATGCATAGGGAAGCATGGATAAGTGATGCATGCTTTCATACATAGGAAAACATAGATAAATAGTGCATGCTTTCATGCATAGGAAAGTATAAATGATGCTTACTTTTCATGCATATGAAAAGTATGATGAATTATGCATGCTTTCACACACAAAAAACATGAAAATAAAAGATGCATGCTTTTCATGCATAAGGATACATGGAAGCAAAAGATGCATGCTTTTCATGCACAGGGAAGTGTGTATGAGTGTTTTTGTGAAGGAATAAGTTGACTGGGTGTTTATGATATGCATGATAGCTCCTAATCTTTTTAATTATGTTTTGATTGAGTGTTGAATGATGAATTTAATGATGGGTATTAATCCTTAATCTTTTCTAGGTGAAAAATGTGACAAGGTATGCATAATGATGCATTTGCCTTTGCTTAATTTCTTCTTCTAAATAAGGAATTTGAATAAATAGTGGATACATGCAAGACATGATTATGACTTTTGTTTAGGTGACTAAATGCATGAATCATCTTTAACAATGTATGAATGGTGATGGTAGATGAAAGATGATATATGTTGAATGGTGGATGCATCTTTTACTATGATTAATGTATGAATGAATGCAAGTAAAATGGGTAAATTTTTCCTAAAATAGATGTATGAATGGGTGAGAGTGAGTGTGAATGAACCTATTATTTATGATGTATGCATGCATGAGTTAGTAAATGTTTTGTTATTAAGATTATTCTCCTCTCAAACATATCATAGGAAAAGGTTAGGTTTGAGAGTGAAGTTGTGAAGGTATAGGCTAGATGGTGATAGAAAGGCTAAGGAAGGTAGGTTGAGTAATGGTAAAGCCAAGGCTTGGATGATAGGTCAATTTGCCATGGAGGATATTAAAGCATATTTGGTTAAAGAGTGAATGATTCTAAAGCATGAGATGTAATGCCTGTGATTTGAGGCTCCATGAATAGTGCCCTAGGGATTATGAAGTGTGCCGGAGTTGCCGAGTCATTTGCATGTGGATCAAAGTAGTGGAACTAGTCATGAAACTTCGAGGGGCTTTAAGTTGATGAAAAAGTGGAAATTTAAAAATTTAGGAAAACCAATTCATTCTAAGTAATAAAGACTACATCTATGCAATAAAAATTTTTTGAGCCGAGACTGACCTGGGATATGCCCAAATGGACCCAAAAATATCGAACCCTAAAGATCAAAAATTCCACTGAATCCACTGGTGAAAGAATTTTTTGAAATCGAAGGTCATTTGCAAATTCTCAAATTTTTTGAGGTTAGCATACAAATTGAGGCAATCTAAAAACTATCTTATTAATGGAATCTAGCCACAAAAATTTATGAGTAGATAGAGGGGATTAAAATATGAATTTTGAAACAAATAACATAATTTTTTGAGGTCCGAGTGAATTTCTATGAATTTCCAAAATTTATCAGAAAATTAGGATGGTTCAAGAATATCAGGACAACCTTGGACATGTTAAGGTAGGCCTCACTTCATGCCAAGTGGACATGCAAGGTTTCCAAGTGGCAAATATGCCTTGACAACTGGATTCTACTTGGATTATTACTGACGGTAGGTAGAGAGAAGAACCACCATAACTTCCTCCTTTGACAACCAAATTGAGTGATTTTGGTTGCTAAAAATTCTCCTCTATGTTAGGCACTATGAGGAATAAGAATCAAGTAGAAAAAAGTTTTTGGTTGGGAGATAAAATTCATACAAACTAACTAGATTAGAGTAATCCATAATAGTGACCTTAAGGTGAGTTTTGGGTGATTCTTCTCTTTCCCTTGAATTTTTTGGCTGCTATTTAATGCTAGGACATGCCTAAACTTGCGTGGTTGTGTGTATAAGGTGTTAGTGGCCATTAGAGGATAGGTTCAAGCCCATAAAGGGAGGAGAAGATAACTATAGTGGCTAGATAGCTTTGGGTGTTTAAGGATTGCAAGGGCTTCTTTCATAAGTTAACTTCAAGCCTTTTCTTCATGTCTTAGGGTGCCTAGGTTGTTGAATCTTGAATTTGGATAGCTAGAATGTTGAGATTAAGGTTGATTTCCTTCTTGGTAGTGTTGGTTAAATTGAGAACTTAGTGAAATTTAGAGTGATATTTCAAAGTGTTTGCATAATTAGCCTCACATGCTTTCTGAATTTAATGCTTATTGTGGTTTAGATGGGAAGTTTGCTACCTATGATGAATATTCAAAATTTTCTTGCCACGCTAGGATGAGAACTATGGAAATTGAGAGTAGAAATAACCATGAATGGCAACTTTTTGCTTGTACCCATAAGCTATCGTGAGGGATTCCTAGGAAGGTTATTTTTTAACTTAGCACTATTGGCTTGAAATGAGATGTTTATAAGTATATTTGTGTTCATGGCATGTATATATGATTGAATATTAATATCAAGTAAAAAGGGAATGGAATTTGAGTCCTTTTCCTCTTAGTACCCAAGAGCATATTAAGAACACATTGGCATGTAATTAAGCTTCTTGAAATGCTAGACATGTAAATGGTGATGGCTATGATAATTGGATTGTAATAGCTTTAGTTTGAACAATGTTTATGGGCTAATATTATTTAATATATATATATATAGCTTAAGAAGGTACCCTTAAATGATTAATAAGAATAGAATTAGAATGTATGGCAATGGCCTAGTATAATGACTTAAATAGTGGCTTGAAATGTGCTATGAAATTGTACTTTTACTTGTGCCTTAAGTGCCTAGATATGAGAGCTTTGCATGTTTGACTATTGTGCCTATTATTTGGCTGAGGAATTGGCCTAGTTGTGGTTGGCTTTTTGTGCCCAGAAATGTGCTTAAAAAGATATTTAAAACTATGTTAAATTTGGACTTAAAATAGTCCCAGAAACTGACTTGAAAAGTGGTCGAATGACCTATAATTGTCCAGTTGACTAGTACCTGAATCAAAATTGTCACTGGATAGAAAGTATTAACTTTTTAAGTATTAATGACATTATAAATCATAACATATGACACCTTGAATTTTGGTAATAGCAGGCTTCAATATTCTCATGGAATTTTACCCGGTAGAGCTAAAATATGGCTATACCAGTCTAGCTAAAAAAATGAAGTTTGAGATAAAAATTTTAACTATCTATTTTTGAAACATAAATATTATGAGAATATTTTTTATCAATAAATTAACTTAAATTAAGCTACATAGCCCATTAGTTAGACACCCACTAGATAGGTTGATCAGTCAACTTAGGGTTTTGCAGCTACTAGTTTTCTGATATTCAGGCAGTGAATTTTATTAGTGGCTAGAGAGGTTTACGAACTAATCTCCATCATGTCACCCAGTTATTAATGGTATTTTTTTGGTGGTTGGAGAGGTATACAGACTGATCTCTATTATGTCACCCAGCTATTAATGATGATTATTTGTGGTTAGGGAGGCCAATGGGCTGATCTCTATTATGTCACACATCTACTATTTACTTGTGTCTGGAGAGGCTATGACTAACCTCTATTATGGCATGCATGTCGGTGTAATGGCATAGGTCTAGAATAGGGACCACTACACCAAATTATTTTCCCTCTAGATCTAGTGTCTTTAAGTGTCATCTTTCTAGTCGAGCTAGTGAATTAAATTAAGTAATAAGTAGAATAATTATAGAAGATAAAGTTTAAGCATAATTAGATGACTTTTTCTAAGAAATTGGTAAAATATAGTAAAAAGGACATTTTAGTCATTTTCCACATATGTTATAAATAAAGTGATTATTGTAAAGTATGCATGTTAAAAGTAATAAATACTTACTCTAAATAATTTATCTGAGTCAAAAATGTTAATTCAAGACTTATAAATACCTTAGGGGTATTTCACTTATTTGGCACCATAGTGAATAATTAAATCATATAATGAAGTAAAATCATTTCTTAAATTGTGTAGGTATGTAATGATATAATGCCATGATTTAAATGCTTTAAGTTCACTACTGAGTATCTCGTATACTCGGCGTACCTATTTTGGTGCACAGGTACTCAATAGTGGGAACCTACCTCATGAAGCATGATAATAGTGGTTTAGAGGATACAAGTGAAGGATTTTAAAGAAATTATTGTACAATTTTGATATCCATGTACCTAGGTATGAATTAGGTAGAAACATGTATTTAAGATATCTAATTGTAATGTATTTAAGTAAATATAACTTGTTAATGTAAATAAAGTAATTTTATATGCTCTTCTTATGATGGATGTTCAGTTGTGATGTGTGATGTTGATGTGAGCTTGAGGCTCTATATATGCATATTTTATCTGTGGCCCAAGGCCTGAGTTTGATGTGTGTTTAAGCTAATGTTAGGTTAAAATGGGGGACCAGATGGGTCTAGGTGTTATGAAATGTTTACAGAAGTGTTAAACATGCTTGTTAAAATTTTGGGATAAAACTCGAACTGCCGTTATGCTGCTGCACTTTCTAAGTTATTAAAAATGACTTATAATTATCTGAAAATGGCATTTTTGTATGACTATACCTTGATAAGATATAAAACATACAAAAAGTGAATTTGGAAACAAAGTAAATTTAATTAATGTAAGTAGTGGAAGTGATAGGAATGGTACTAGTGACCTAGGAGTTCCTCCATCACCTATGGGGTTTCTTAGGGGATCCAGTAGTGGGTGTTACATGAGTATGATGAATGTGATTGCATAGCATGGTACTTTTGTTATTTGTTGGATCGAAGATTTTTCAACTAAACATTTTCTCTTGACCTCTAATTTTTACCTAGACTACCCTTTGCAAGTTTTTAATCTAGTGAGGTATGCTCTAATTTTTACTTAGGCTGCCCTTTTATGAGTTTTCAACCTAGCGAGCTTCTTTATTCTTTGGTATCATTTATATATTTTTTTTAATTCAACTTATCCACATTTGGTTAAGGCTTGGGATTTTGATTGAGTTTAGACTACACCTTTTAAGATGGCTCAGTATGTTTTGGAGCTCTTGCCATAGGAGATGGAGCTTTTCATAAGCAGTTCATTGTGGGTGTCGGCTTCATACCCTTTAGCATTTAGAATTTTTGTGATTTGAATGTAATTCTTTTAACCTTTTTTGAGTATTGCATTGATAATATCCTTGTTATTAGCCAATCTAAATATTTTCTAACTAAATATCTTCTCTCAAATTTCCCTAACTTTTGCTTAGGTTCATACTCTTAGTTGATCGATCTAGCGAGAACTAGAAAACTCATTTCTTTTTAAATAAGGGTAACCATAATTAAAAAGGGAATGCTTAATTATTTTAAGGCTTAAGGCTAATCTGCTTGCTAGTTTAGGCTTTTAGAGTTTAACATCTTCTGACTTTTGAATTTTTGTGTAACTAAGGATCAAGAAAGGTTTGGCCTTTTATTGTGATTGCCACAAACTTTTAGGTTTTAAAAATGATGATATAGAATGAATTTGATGCTTTCAGTATTCAAGCCTATTGAATTTCAAACTTCTTTTAAGATTTGAACAAAAGGCATTCTTTAGAGTGTAGTTGCCCCTAGCTTATTATTTTTTTTCTCTCATCTCACATTCAGGGATATCTTTCATACTTTATAAGGAAAGATCAAGTCTTGAGCTTTAAAATGGTGTGTAGCGGTGTTAAGCCATCATGAAATATTTGTAACAGATGTGTATTAAGCTTTTTTATTTCTTTTTTCTCTTTTTTTATCTCTCAACTCACTTTCAAGAGTGTCATACTATGTAATGAATGTTGTATACAAAGATGCTTATGAGGAAAACAAAATGATGTTTTATTAAATTTTAATTGTTCCAACACGGAAGCAAGAAACAACTACAAGATAAAACATTAATTTTTCCAACATAAAAGCAAAGGAAAACTATAAGAGAAAACTACGATAGTCTCTACATCTTTATTAGATCCTTTCATATCCTTAATTGGTGAGATCTTATAGTTGGTTAAGAATTAGTTCATGAGGTGGTAGACTGTATTTCAGAAAGAGAGAACCTTATTTTTCAAAGATTTGAGGGATGTTGGTGTGGCTTGGTAATGGGCAATTTTTAAGGTAAGGTATCACATCATAATCTATGAGGTCTTGGATGGCTCGAAATAGTGCTTTTCAATTGTTAGTCAAATGGCTAGTCTTTTAGTGATAAGCATAGTATAGGTCATGGCAATAGTTAGGTTGAAGTGGTGAAGGGTGATGTT
>CANXYI011990282.1:0-12411 GCA_948208565.1 Hura crepitans
CATGATTTGTAGCTAGCAACCATTTGTCTTTGCCTTGAAAATATAGAGGCACTACCTATAAGATGAAAGATGCTATGTCTATACAAATTATAAAAGCCTAAAATACTTGCCTACCTAAAAGAATTAAACTGTCATTCCCTAACTTTCAGTCTGATTTAACCCTATATAGTATGGGAATTAGAGGAAACCATGGGGAATGAAATTGATGTATGGATTGAGTAAAGTTAGCTGGTACGAATAATAGAGTTAAAATCCATCGAGGGACATAATAATCATTTTTTGTTTGGGGCAATTGTGGAAAAGGGTGATTTAAGGATCATTAAAAGGTGGAACATGTATTAAAGAGATAGAAACATGAAAATAACATGAGAGGAAATGCAGAAGTATGAAAAGAATATAGTTTGAGACTTGATCTTGATGAATAGTAATGTCAAGTCGTGAATAGTATCACTCGGGCCCAATTAGGATTATTGTACTAAAAATAAGTACTAATTAAAGGACACTATGTCATGAAATTTGTGAATCACTTGAGGTCATATAAATGGTTAAATAAGCAAAAGAAGTTTGAATTGTAGTGTCCCGATGATTAGTAACTAGTTTTAGCCAAATGGTAAAATATCTGAATTAAGCTCAAAAAAATCTAAAAATAGTAGACTTAATTGTAAAAAATTCTAACTAAGTTAATGGTACTAAGGTTGGAATTTTCTGAGTGGGGGAAATAATTTATTTAAGTTTATTAAAAATGTGATTTATTGGTTTAGTGGGTTTTGCTTAGTCAAAAATTACGAAATTTGAGGGAAGCACTAATTAAATTATTTCTGAATTTTTGGTAATAAGAATGGAATTTATTGAAGCCTCTATGATAAAAAAAATGAATTTTTAAACCATAAAATACTTATATTTAATCTCATCCCTTGGATTTTAAGTGAAATGATCTTGGCCATTGAATGAGGGGTATATATAGAGTGGAAACATCTAGAATTGATATAGGTAATTATAAGCATCATCTTCCACCTTTAATCCCTTTGGCCAAAATTTCAAGAATTACCATAACTATGATATTTTCTCTCTCCTCTACCCTAAAATGCTCCCATACCCTACAAACCAAAGGTGTAGAATTCAACTAATACCTTCCTAAAGCTTAAAAATGGTGAAAAACAAGCAAAACAAGGTGGATTTGGAGAAATTCAAGTATGGAAGAATTTAGAGCTTCAAATTTTTTATGGTGGTAAGTTGATTATTTTTAAGGTTTATTAATTTTTTAGGGTATTTTGGGAGCTATATTAAGTGATTCTAATATCAATTTAAAGTTTAGAGCAAGTAGGAATTTTCTATGAATTTTTCTAATGAAAAATACATTATATTTCTACTGATTTTTAGAGGTAAGCATGGGATGAGCAAATCAATGGTGTGGAAGGCTAATTTGGAGGCAAATGAAGTCATAAGTAAGTGTATTCAATGAAATGTATGCATATATGTGTGGTTTAATAATTTTAAAGTGTATGTGTATGTATGGAATTTGTGTCATATTATGTTTATGTTATGTTTAAATACATGATTAAGGCAATATTGAGTTTTATGAATGTGTATAAGATGATTTAATTAAATTATTTGATAAAATGGATGAGTTGATTAAATTGATTATATATAGGCAAAAGGTGTATAGTTTATGTTAATGATGAATTTAATGAATATGTGATTGTTGATGTGAAATTATAAGAAATTGAAGGAATATAATGAATAAAAGTATGATTATAATGAGGTTAGATTTAATATGGTGTAAATAAAAAGAGTTTTTAGGTGTATGTGTAGTATGGTAAAATGAATGTATAAATGTGCATGTATGTGTAAGATGTTGGCAATTATATATTATGTATGCTTAGGATTAAATGTAATAAGTATTATTAAACTCACTAAATTAAAGACTAAAAATAGTATTAGGCATAATATAAATAAGATAGCTAAATGCTTAATCTTGATGTATATAGTATGTATAAATTAGATTTAATAATATATTTATTCCATTAAATTATAAAAAAATTATTTAGATGAATAATTAAATTTTATATATATATATATATATATATATATATATCATTCAAGTAAATTATTAGATAAATATAGTATTACATTATAGTATAATTGACAATTGTTAAAAATGTTTTTAATTATAAAAGGTAATTTAATTATTTAAGTAAAGGTGGAAATAATTAGTGAGTATTAATATAAGTAAATTAAAATGTGTAAGATATATAATGGGATATGTTGAAAAATAAGAATAATTGAGAATAATGTATAAAATTTATATTAGAGAATTTATAGACATTGATTAATTGGAAATTTATGGAATAACATTAAAGATTATTAAAGAGGTTGATAAAAAGGAAAGCAATAAGAGAAAGTTTGAGTTTGAATTTAATTATGAAAATAATAAATTTAAGGATTTAATAAGCAAGCAAATACAGATGATAATACAATATAAGGAAATTGAAAAAGAAAGTAAGTTACATTCTAACATTAACATATTATCTATAGTAGAAGAAACATTAATTTAAAGAGAAGATGAAATGTGTACATAATTATAAATCAATAACATATGGTATATTATGGAATAAACATATTGAGACTTGAGCTATTCATTATGATACATACTTGTGATATAATGTTATTGTATGAATTATATAAGGTATACATCGTTAAAGATGTATGATCCAGTGAGATCATATATGCCATGTAATGGCCTAGCCTGTCTGGTTAGTGTTGTTCATTTGGGCTCGAGTTGCCTGGTCACCTTACGGCTTTGTCCCTTGGGTAAAAGGTGAGGTCATCTATCTTAGTACTACTCTTGGCCAGACATGTTTAACTTCAGAGTTTTAATGGAATCTGATCCCTTAACACCTAAAAGTGCACTGACCAGGGGTACCAAGGCCCTACTTATAAGGCCTTTACCATCTTCCCTCTATTCCAATATGGGATAAGTTGCCTATCTAACCTAAGTGTGGCCAGCTCGCCTTAGGACACTAGCATCCTTGCTCGTCACACTTATACTAGGGAGGGTCAAGCTTTGATACTAATTGTAATGACTCAGCCAGCCTAGTTAGTATTGTTTGCTTTAGCCTATGAGGCCTCACAGCTTTGTCCTTTAGGCAAAGGGTGCAACATGAGGACTTTCAAAGAGGTCATCCATCTTATTACTACTTTTGCCCAAACATATTTGACTTCGGAGTTGTAATGGGATCCAATCCCTTAACACCTAAAAACGCACTAACTAGGGGTACTAAGACCCTACTTATAAGGCCTTTACCATCTTTCCTCTATTCCAATATGAGATAGGTTTCCTATCCATCCTGAATATGTATCAAAGCCTGACCCTCCCTAGTACGAGTGTGATGAGTGGGGATGCTCGTGTCCTAAGGTGGGGTGGCCATATTTAGAATTGATAGGCAACCTATCCTATGTCGGAATAGAGTGAAAATGGTAAAGGCCTTATAAGTAGGGTTTTAGTACCCTTGTTTAGTTCACTTTTGGGTGTTAAGGGATCGGATCCCATCAAAACTCTAAAGTTAAATATGTTTGGGTAAGAGTAGTACTAAGATGAGTGACCTATTGTGAAGTCCTCATGTTGCACCCTTTACCCAAGGGATAAAGCCGTGAGGCTTAGTGAGCTAAAGTGGACAATACTGACCAGGCAGGCTAGGCCGTTACATATCGAGAAAGTGATAGACCCTAAGTGTGCCTAGAAAATAATAATAGTATTTCATGAATGCAAATGGTTAGTAATGTTGGTATAAATGACCATAAAAAAAGAAGTGGAAATTTTAAATTTCGAATAATGTAAGTGACTCAGGTAATTGAAGTAAATATTAATAAAACTATGAGTAAAGCCTATATGAGTTAGACAGTAAACTGGATAGGTCAATTGGTCACCTAGGGATAAAGCAATTACTAGATATTTGGTGTCATTTTTATGCAGGTGTGGTCACTATAAGGTCTATTAGGGCCACTAAACATGCATATATGTACATTGTTATAGGCCATTAAACATATTGTTATTCTTTAGCATGTGTAGCCATGAGAAGGTCTATTAGAACCATTGCATATATATTCATATAGGTATAGCCATATTAGAGGTTTGTCAAGATCACTAAACAATTATTAATAAGCTGTTATGCTGGTACAATAACTATTAAGTCCATAATGTGGATTACTACATGCCATTTGTGACACCCCTCACTCAATCTAGTCACTGAACAATCGTCTGACATAACTAAAGTGTGCAACACATAACATGCTATCCAATCTTGTAACATTATACTTAATATAAAAACATTTGTCTAATCATACTTAATCACAAAAATATGGGTTTACAAAAACATTTCAAAAACTAAGTTACTTATTCAAAATTTGAGATTCCTTATGCTAAAATTTTTGCACCATAATGGCTATACTAGGCATTATCCCAAATTTTAAATAGTAACCTTCATTCATAAAAACACTTATATAACATTTTCTCAATCAACCCAAACTTTGTAATCCTTTTGATCACTCTAAATCAACATTTATCAGCAACACAGTTTCAACCTTATGAAGAGATGTCAAACATGCATTTAATAGTTCAAAATAATTTTAAATACAATTTACAAACCATACAAACTTAAATTACAAAACATTATAGTTTAGGCCTAAGACTAATTACATCCATACTAAGAATGCCTTTCTATGTCTATACATTTCCATAATTTAATTACATACATAAAAAAGGATACCAAAATATTAACCTTCTCTTCTGAGTTTAGATGTTCCGAGGCTTAGGCTCACATGTTCTTCTGACCTACACATTGCAAATAAAATGATGTGCTAAGCATTTTTCTTAGTGGTTAAATCGAATAAAACTATGTATTATGCCATATTATTAGCAATTCCAATCAATATCCATATTTATTACCATATACACAATTCATGATGCATAAAATAATACATAATCATGCACTAGTTAAGTAATGACATAAAAATTGCATAACTTTCATTTAATCATAATTCATGCATTTTACTTACAAGTATTGCAATGTCATTCATAAAAGAGAATTCATTATCAATCTTTCCATAATATCATCTTAATTCATTTTAATATAACATTATTATTCAATTAATAGTATCATTATTATTCACTCATATGATCAAAACACATGTCTTATGGATAACAGGGGGTGGATGGCTAGTACAACCTCTATAAATCCAAAGGTCTATCTACTAATGTAGATACAAAGATCAACCATACTATAGCATGATGCTAATTATGACCATTTGTGAACTCAACGTTCATCTACTAATATGGATTCGAAGATCAAACATAAGTATGCCTGTGGGTTAGACTAAAAGTGGACCTATAGACTAAAATATGAAATAGCATTATTTTACCCTAGCAGCTACTAACATAACCCTAGTTGATCGGTTAACCTATCCATCTAGGTTCTTAAGAATATGCGCTATAAAACATGCTTATTTTACTTGCACCAACTTAAAAATCTTAAAAGTGACTTTTACTTGTGATGAGTAGTTATCATTTAATCGTGATCATAAACAACGTATTAAGGCCATATCATATTCAATTCCACACATATACATATATATGGCCATTTAAGCTCAATATTGATATATCCAACTCAATTCCACATATCAAATCATTATTAAGGAAATTACAATGAATAACCTTTTATGCTCACTTGAGCATTTTTACATAAAGTATGGTTCATTATGTCCATTTTTGGCTATTAGCTCATGTCATATACAAAATATGTATCTTAATATATTATATACCATAAAAGGATGCTTAAGTAACTCAAATCTTATCCATAATGATACATAATCTCATACATATACACATAATAAGTGATTAAGCATTATAAGGTCACTTAAGCCCTAAGATCACTATTTCATTCATAATCTATTATTTACCATATTTAGCATCTCCTTTAGATTCATTTTAACCTATCATACAACTCAAAAAATTTTAGGCCATTCAACTAAAACTTACAACAAAACAACACATAATACCATCTTCCAACATTAATTTATTATATCTTGCATTTTAAACACATAATCAATAAGCATTTTCATTTTTAGGTTTATTAGGGCCATTCGGCCACCACAATTGCAAGCACCAAAATATGTTCTTTCTATGAAATGTCATACATACGTTAATTCTTCTACCTCAATATAACCATATCATATGAAGTATTTATGTTAACATATACACACATCACCTAGAACTTACATAAACCATTCGACCAAAAAGTCTTTCTACAGTCCATGTCAATGCCTTCATTTCTTAAGCCTTATATGCATCATACACATCAATTATAAACCATATAAATCCATTTCAAGTATCAATTACATAATTAAATTTTTTTAAAGGTATTTATTACATGTAATACATAGGATGAATATTTAAAGCATCACTAAATAATCATGAAATAAATCAATTTCACATACTAAAATGATCACAATACAACTTCAAAGACTGCTTACACCTTAGTTTTTCCTTTATCACATGTTTTGTTCGTTTTCTCAACTGCTCATTATAGATTCAATTTTAGAAAAATTGTAATAAATCATATGATATCTAAAAAATTCAAAAGATCACATTTTTTTACTCTTGGGCACCTACTAAATAAGGGGAAAATATCAGTTTCTCAAAATTCTTACTTGATCCAAAAATGGTCATTATTCACCCAACTCGTATTCTCATGATTTTACTCCATTTCTCTTCGAAAACTTTCAAATTCCTTGCCTAGAGATTTTGGAAAATCAATCTTTATGGGTAGATGTAAGGAATGATGGCTAAAATGGAGAATTAAACAAGAAACAATGGTGGAAAAACTTCCTCCTTATTGTCGAATTTAGAGAGAGTGAAGGGTGAGGGTGAGTTATGAGTTTTGACCAAAAGTCAATCTTTTTCTCACCTATTTATAGTTTTGAAAAAATTTTTTTTATTACATTCATTAATTTTTTCTCCCCTATTTTAAATCTCTTTATCCCTCATTCCATTTCTCAAAATTAGTTTAATTATGCCTTTACATGTTTTAAAAATCAGGGCTCAAAAATAAAAAAGAATTCAAATTAAAATGCCAATTTTACGTCTCCCAAAATTCAAATAAAATACTTCCTCACCTCTAAAAATTCTGATTCTAGTGCCATTAGACTAGTTCGGATTTTTAAGTATCAATTTATATAGGTTTCAAAATTTTTTAAGCAACTTTGAAAATTATTTACGGTTCATATTTGCCTTAGTCATTATTCATAAGATATTGCCGTAAAAACTTTCTTAGCATTTTTAACCAATCGAATGAACTCTAATTGATTTCAAACTTTGCCCAAAATTATTTTATGACTAATACTTCCATCTAGTAACTTCACTGCACCTTGAGTCTTGGGAGCACTATAAATCCCGGGAAAAGTACTACTCATAAAAACTAGAATTTTTAGGTTGTTACACCATTATCCCCTTAGTCCAGTAATGAGATTCTGTCTGTCAAATATGGGCTACCTAAATTAATAAGCTAATAAAAGTATGAATAGTAAAAAGAGATAATTTATCAATCAAACATGAGGCATTGAATAAGAAAACTTGTCTAATGAATAAAAGTTATTTAAATTTGGTTAATTGAGAATCCATTAAGAAAAGAATAAAACATTTACTGAAGGAAAATCATTATGGTAATACAAGGTATCTATTCGGATATAAGAGGTATATTATCTAATGAATGAAACTATAAAGTTGAATACATAATAGATGGTTTATATTGAATTCTAAAGTTAACATAAGTATAATTAAATGTATTACATTATTCTTAAGTAAATAAAGGATAAGATGACATTTATATGGCTCAATCAAGATGTTATTAATTATTAGTAATGAATATACTTAAATTGGGTAAAAGGTTGAATCTAAGATTTAATCAATAAGAGAGAATTATGAAAGTGACTTATGTTGATAATTCTTTTAAACGAAAAACACTTATTTTGTATGCGGCTTACATTTTTTTTTGTATGTCAATAGAACATGGAATCTATTTTGATGTATGCATCTTTCTATATGACATATAAGTGATATCTTTATGTATATTATATTCTAATGTATACTTGAGTTCTTACATGTAATATGTATATTTCATTAAATGCACAATTGAGCACATTACTTAGCATACTGGCTTTTATTAGTGCATAGATGGTAAATAGGAGTTTAAGTTGTAGCTTTAAACAAAGTAATATAGATTAATGAGTTTTATTGGGCATCTTATGTGAACAGGTGAGTAATAATAGTAGATTGGCACTCATATATATGTGTGAATGTTTAGCCCTAGATTATCTAATTATAGATATGTGTTTGTGGTTAATAGTAGTAAGATGGTTAAGTTAATGCGATGTCTTTCATTTGGATCTAGCAATCAGATTGAATAAGAGATAACGTTTGTGAGATCCTATATCTGGACTAGCTATCAATTGGGTATTAGGGTGTTGCATGAACCTAAGGTAACAAAGATAGATATAGTTAATTAAAGATAATGATTTCTTGATTGATTGCCATCTTAGCAAGGTGAATGCAATGGTAGATGTATTAAGCTAGAAGATATTATGCACCTTGAAAGTAATGAGTGTTTAGCTATAATACTGAGAAGATGGGGCCTTGTTAGCTGAATTATAAGTGAAACTTGATTCGATTCAATAAGTAAAAGAAGCATAGCAAGGTGATGAGCAACATTAGTAATTGTTAGGTTTAATCAAAGAGGGAAAGTCCATTAAGCATGAAATTAAAGTAGATAGGTATCTGTATTATCATGACCGATTGTGTGCACTTGATGAAGAGGATATTAAAAGGCCAATATTATAGGAAGGCCATAATTCTCCCCATTCCATACATCTTGGGAGCACAAAGATGTAATAGAACTTGAAACCTTATTACTTGTGGCTAGGAATGAAAAGAGACATAGTTGAATAAGTGACTAGGTTCCTCACCTACCAGCAAGTAAAGGCTGAACACCAGGTTCCTTCTAGATTGCACTACCCTATAGCAATACCAAAATGGAAATGGGAAAAAGGCTTCATAGAGTTCATAATATGATTGTCCATGACAAGGAGGAAAAGTGATACCATATGAGTGATTATAGATAGATTGACTAAAGATAGCACATTTCATTTTAGTAAGGATAGATTAGTCCCTAGAGAACCTGTACAGCTATACAATGATGAAATTGTTGGATTATATGGAGTGCTAACATCTATTATTTTAGATCGAGACCTGAGTTTCACATCAAGATTATGGAAGAAACTACATAACACCTTAGGTACTCGACTTACTTTTAGTATAGTGTTCAACCCATAGATAGATGGTTAATCATAATGGATGATTCAAATACTAGAGGACATGTTGAAAAGTTGTGCTATCAAGTTTTATGGCAACTAGGACCGATACTTGTCCTTAGCAGAACTTGCATAATACAATAGCAATTAGGCAAGCCTAAGAGTGGCAACCTATGAGGCTCTGTAAGATAGAATTGGGTGAAAGCAAGTTGATGGGGTCAAATTTGATCAGAGATGCAGAATAAAAGGTTGAAATTTTTAAAGATCAACTACAAATGGCAATGAATAGATAGAAATCCTATATAGATCTAACATGGAAGTAGATTGAGCATAAAGTCAGAGATAAAGTCTTCTTAAAGGTATCACCTTGGAAGAAGATACTTCAATTTAGCAAGAATGGCAAGTTGAGCTTGAGATTCATTGTTCCTTATGAGGTGATTGAACATGTCAGACCAGTGGTGTATAGATTGCCATCACCTCTAGAATCACAAGAAATCCATGATGTATTTCATGTCCCTATGCTAAGAAAATATAAATCAAACCCTTTACATGTACTTTCAATAGAAGAGATAGAAGTATAACAAGATTTATCATATGAGAAAGAACCAATTCAAATCTTAACATAAGAAGTAAAAGAGCTGCATAATAAAATAGTGCCATTAGTTAAGGTGTTATGGAAGCACCATGGTTCACAAAAGGCAACATGGGAAAGCGAACAATAGATGAGAGAGTAATACCAATAGTTGTTTAGACCAAGTAAACTTTGAGGATGAGATTTTTTAAGAGAGGAAAGAATTGTAATGCCTGAAAATCCTGATTTTGTGAATAGTACTTCTTAAGGGATAAATAATGTTTCCTAAGTAACCGGGTCAACCTGATGTGGCAAAAGGGGAGTACCAGTCATAAAACTATGATAGGCTAAATAATGATGAAAATGAAGTAATTAGCACTAGTTATTAAAACAATAAATTATTTTACATTGATATCTAGGGAATAGTGACCTCAGTTTACATCATGTTAGAAGATGATCGAGATGTGCCCGAACTGACTTAAAAATAGCATACCTTAAAGGTTAAAAATTTAAAATAATTTGATGGTGGTGGAACTAGAATTATTTGACATCGATTGATATTTAAGCAGAATTTTTTAATTATATGAGTGAATAGTTAACCTAGTTTCTATTGGAATTTTATGATCGAGATTTTAAGGGTCCCTTAATTAAGAGTTTTAATAATTTTCGACACTAAAAGCATGATTTTTAAAGACCTCTAAAATTTATTTCACATTTTTTAAACTTAAAATGTAAATAAGATTAATCGGGGTTATTCGATTGCCATGTGCTACAATCATAGCCATCAATCCTCATAATATAAAAAGGTTATGGTGTGAGCGTGTGCATGGTAACCAAATGAACCCACCTCTCTCCTTTTCTACCCCTAGGCCGATGCCATTAGCCTTTTCTCTCTCTTCTTTTTCTTTTCTTTATTTATTCCACATTTCATCCTAAAATCCCTCGATTAATATTTGGAAAATAATCCTTACAACATCTAAAACCTAAATCTAGCCTCAGTTTTGCAAGAAAAGGTTTTGATGTGAAATCAGAGGTGGAAAGGTTTAGGGTTTTGAACCATTAAATGACACTGGACCATGAATTGATCCCTAGATATTTTTTTAGGTAACTAGAGATACTCTAGATCATGGTTATGTTTTTATTTTTGAATTTGGAGTTGTATATTTTTTTATGAATTTTTCTAATTATTGACATATTATGGAATTTAGAGAATATAGAGGGGAATGGGAACTAAGGTAAGGCAAAGCTATAGAATTGATCTCAAGATCTCATATAACATCTCTATAAATGTATTCAATAAAATACATACCTTGAAATACAATTTGTGAAAATTCCATATGCATATGCATTTAGGGTTTGTATGTATTTACAAGTTAAAGTAACCCTAAATTGGCTCTTATGGTATTTCAGAGTTTAATGCATGTTAATAAACTTAATTGAATGAAAAATTAAGGAAAAATGAGCTCAATACGGAAGATTGAAATTTATGTGTTGTATGGAAATTTAGGGACATAGATGGAATTAATGAATTTGTTGTATAAAAGAGGAGAACTAAAATGTAATAAGCTAGAATGAGTTAAAATGGCTTGTAATGGGAGTGTGCATTCATGACTGCACAAAATGATGTAAATGTGGTGCATGGAACATTTATGTGTATGTGATAATCTATGTAATACATAATGTGTGTAGCACATAAATTAGTGATAATAATTAATAATGCAATAATGTTAATAGTTGATATGAGCATAGTCAATGATATATGAAAATATACATAATGAAAATGGTAACATAAGTGTCTTGATGTGGAATGACAATTGGAAATGGCAATATGCATAATGAAACCCGTAATATGAGATATTTAATATGATCTTAACACAATACGATTAAGTAAACATATAATCTGACTCAAGCATAAAATTCTAACTAAAAACCATGTGAAAAATGAATAATGAGAATGGAAAGAAACTATCTCATATATGTTAGACAGCCTACTATATAGGTTGAGTGGTTAACTAGGGGATGCAGCAGTTGCTAGGACACTTTGGTGTCATTGATATTGATGACCTTGATACTTGATTACTTTTATACTGATAAAGTCATTGTCAGATCTGACAAAACCATTGCACATTTTCTTTTATGGGTATAGCCATTAGGAGGTTAAGTAGGGCCATTACACACCTATATATTGGCTATGTTGATATTATACACTATTTTATTATTTCATGCGCGTGCAACCACAGAGAGGTCTAATAGAACCACTACACATAATCTTAAAGGGGTGTGGCCACTGAGAGGTTTGACATAACCATTACACATGATAGGCCGATGCAGTAGCATAAAGGTTTAAAATACGGGCCACTGCACACAGTGATCTAGATACCTAGTACTTGGAATGTGTTTTCTAGATATAGGCTAAAAAGTAAAAATAATGAAATGTGGTATAAGGATATAAAATAAAAGGATAAATTATTATGGATTAA
>CANXYI011990300.1:0-12556 GCA_948208565.1 Hura crepitans
ATAGGATTTGTTGATAGCTCTATCATCTAGAAGAGGCAAAATCCTTGTAGAAGTAAAAGATAAAGTCTAAATAGAAAGTTTACACTTTTAGAAGATTTTTGCCAATAAGCTCATATGGACTTTGGGTTTTAAGTCCATACGAACTTAAGATATCAGTCCATGGGCTTGGTTTTGGTCTGAGTCTGTTGTAGTTTGTATAGATGTGGGCTTTGGCTTATTCATCCAGATCTTGGACTTTGGGCTCAACTATTCTAGGCTTAGCATGTTTAAGTTTTTATGGACATAAGCTTTGCCATGTATGAGTAGACCTTAGGCCATGGGCTCTACTATTCTAGACTGAGTCTTTGTTAATCAGTACAGACCTTGTGGCATCATATCTGGGTAGACTTACACCATTTTTATCTATGCAGACCAAGTTTCTAGGTTTCTATGTTATTGCTTGAGATTATATTTGCTTATCATCGTAAGCCTAAATTTTAGGCTCTACAGTTGCCCCCACTTTGGTGTGTGCTGTGAAATTGGAAAAATTTAAAATAGTGCACAACAAAGTACCTAAGTTCGAGATATTTACTTGAAGGTATACTTACATGGTGGGAAGCTATATCGAATATGGATGCCTGCCTCTAAATCATTGTAAAAACTTGCTAGACCTAAATTATATATTCCCTTTGAAAAAGAATTGACATTGTAAACATAAACTACATCGAATATGGATGCTTGTCACCCTTGGGTGAAGTGAAAAGCCAACTCGATCTGTTCATGGCTTTGCTTTTACGGTTTCTAGATAAGGTTTAAAAGTAAGCTATATCATACACAAATACTTGCTTGCTTTTAGGGGAGATCAAAACATTAAACTTAAAAGAACTACACCGAATATGACTGCCTATTTACCTTTAGGTGAAGATAAACTACACCGAATATAGGTGTATGCTTACCTTTAAAGGAGTTTCAAGATGTTAAACTAAACAAAAGTATACCAAACATGGGTGCCTATTCACCTCCAGGTAAAAATGTAACACCAAATATGGGTGCTTGCTTTCTTTCAATGGACTTTTAAGATGTTAGGCTAAAAAAAACTACACCGAATGTAAGTGCCTATTTGCCTCTAAGTGAAGATAAATTACACCAAATATGGGTGGCTACTTGCCTTCAAGGGGGTTTCAAGATGTTAAAGTGAAGAAAACTATAGTGAACGCGAGTGCCTATTTACCTTTAAGTGAAGATAAACTACAACAAATACAGGTGCCTGTAGCTTTAAAGTTGGTAAGTTGCAAATAGACCAAAATAAATCTAGTGATAAGTCTTAAAGAGTTCATTAAGCCAAATCTAGTGATAAGTCTGAAGAAGATGAATGTTGACTAAACCAAATTTGGTGATGAGTTTGGTTAAGCTGACTGAATTGAATATACTAAAAAGTCTAAAGAAGCTAAATGTTGACCAAATCGAATCTCGTGATGAGTCTGGATAAGCTAACCAAATTGAATCTAGTGTTAATTTTAAAAAAGTTGAATATTAACCAAACTAGATCTAGTGATGAGTCTGGATAAACTAACTAAACTGAATCTAGTGATGAGTTTAAAGAAGCTTACTAACTTGAAACTGGTTATTGGTCTGAGGATGGTCTAATGTTATGGATTGAACTGAATTTGGTGATAAGTCTTAAAAAGCTAACCAAACTAAATCTAATGGTAAGTTTGTAGATTATTTAATGTTATGGACCGAACTAAATATGGTGATAGGTCTGAAGAAATGGTCTGAACCATATCTAGTGTGAAGGACATTAATATTATGCAAGTATGTGTGTGACATCATGTGCACATGTGTTGTGTGTGATGTAATTGCTTGACTGATGCATGAGTTAGAGGCTTAAATGTATGTGGTTGATACATATGATTGTGCATGACCTATGTGACTAGGAGATATGCACGTATGAATTGTTGTAGTCTGATATGAATGTAATGCCTTACATGGGTAAATTTTTGCTTCAGAAAAATGAATGAGCCTTCTCTATGTGACTCTATCCTAAATGATATTCATATGCATGTTGCTTTTTCTTTGTGTTCCTAAGCTATGTGAGCTATATAATTGATGTCTAGATAAGATGCTTATGCTAGATGATGCATACATGCTTGCACTAGTGCATGAATATGTATATATGTTATGTGTTTGAAGCATGTGACTACATATTAAATGCATTGATAGTTAATTAATGTGAGTACATAAATAAGCTGATACATGTGTAAATGTATGACTATGTCTAGTGGCTAGATATGACCTAGTTTCCTCTTAAATGAATGAATACACTCTAACCTATCTTAGATGAATAAGTGTAGAAACATGGAGATGCTTAAGTGAGAAGATTTCTAGCAAATGAGTGTGGTGATTGAGTTAATGAATGAATGATATGCATGTTAGTTCTTAATCTTTTCTAGATGAAAGAATACAATAAGGTATGTGTTCGGCTGAATTGTGAATAATGCATTTTTTTATGAATGTAGTGATGTATGTGTTTTTGCTTATTTTTCTTCTAAATGAATAAGGAATCTGAATGAATGGTGAATGCATGTAAGATAGTTGTATGATGAATATGAATTTTGAATGAATGAATCATCTCTTATGATGGATGAATGATAATAGCAGATGTATGTTGAATGATGAATGCATTTTAATGAATGTTCTTCTTATGATGGATGCATGATGAAGGCAAATGTATGTATAGGTAGAATAGGTATTTTTTTCCTAAATTGTATGTATAAATGAATGTGAGTGAGTAAATATTTAACTTTTTTTTTGTGATGTATGTATGACAATATGTCTAAATGCATGAATCAGTATATGTTTTGTTATTAGGATCATTCTCCTCTTAGACTTGTCATAGGAAAAGCTTGGGTTTGACAAAAGTGAAGGTGTGAAGTGTTAGGCTAGGTTGGGTAATGTGAATGAGATTTCTCATGAGGGAAAAAGTTAAGTTAGGTTGATGAAATGATTAGGGAAGGGGCAGAGAAATAGTTTAAGTTAACATGAATGATGGTAAGGCCAAGGCTTGGGCAAAATGTCAATTTGTTGTGGAGAGCATTTAAGCATGTGTGGCTAAAGAATGAGTGTTTATGATGAATAAGCATGCAAATGTATGTGTTTGCATAGTATGGTACCCTTATTATTAGCCAGCTTGAAGATTTTCTAACTAAATATTTTCTCTTGACCTTTGATTTTAGCCTAGACTGCCCTTTATGGGTTTTTGATGGAACAAAGTATGCTCTAACTTTTGCTTAGGCTGCCCTTTGTGAGTTTTTTATCTAGCGAGCTTTTTTATTCTTTTTTTATTACTCAGCTTATCCACTTTTGGTTAAAGCTTAGGATCTAATTGCATTGTGTTTGATTAATTAAATTTGGACTTGCGCCTTCAAAATGACTAGATATATTTTGAAGCTTTTGTCAGGGGAGGTTGATAGATTGTCTAGATTAGTAAGTAGCTTTCCATGAGGTGCTAGCTTCATAGCTCCCAGTGTTTTGAATCTTTGAGTTTTTGATCTTTTGAGTATTGTATTGATGATAACTTTATTATTAGCTAGTTTGAAGATTTTCTAACTAAATATTTTCTCTCTAATTTCCCTAACTTTTGCCTAGGTTTAAGGTCTTGATTGATCGGCCTAGTAGGAATTATAAAACTCATTTTTTTAATGAGGGCAACCATAGTTGAAAAGAGAATGCTTAATTGTTTGAGGCTTAAGATGAGGTTTTAGAGTTTAAAACCTTCTGACCTTTGGATTATTATGTGAACAAAAACGAAAAAATGTTTGTCTTTTTATAGTGATTACCCCGAGCTTTTAGGTTTTAAAGAAAATGATTAGACAAAATGTATTTTATGCTTTAATTTTTAGAGCCTATTGAGCTTGGACCTCCTTCAAGATTGAAGAAAGTATTCATTTGGGTTTAGTTGCCCTCGACATTTTATTTTCAATTTATTTCTCATCTCATATTCATGGATATTTCTCATGCCTTAAAAGGAAAGATCAAGTTTTTAACTTCAAAATTATGCATGACAGTGGTGAGCCATCATGAATTATTTGTGACACTTATAGATTAAGTTGATCATTTTTATTTGTTATTTTTTTTCTTTTTTTTAAATCTCTCATCTTACTTTCAAGAGTACCATACTGTGCAATGAAAGAGGTAAACAAAGATGCTCATGAAAAGCCTAAATAATATTTTATTAAACTTTAATTATTCCAATGTAGAGGAAAGAAAGAAAAGAAAATAAGGAAAATATATCCTATTTTCATTGATCCTTCTATATCCTTGATTGTTGAGATCTTGTAGTTGGTCAATAGTTAGGCCTTGAGGTGGTAGATAGTACATTTAAAAGAGAGAACCTTGCTTTTTAGAGATTTGAGAGATGATAGTGAGGTCTGGCGATGGGTGATCTTTAAGATAAGGTATCATACCATATCTTATGAGGTTTTACATAGCTCAATAAAGGGTTTTGCAATTTTTAGTTGGGTGGTCAATCTTTTGGTGATTAGCATAATATATGTCATAGTGATGGTTAGGTGGAAGTGATAAAGACTAATGTTTCAGTATTAAGGGTTGAAAGAGGTTCCCTTCTTTTAATTCCTTGAGCATTATGGATAAGGGCTTATTTAGATGGGTGAATGGGTGAATCCATAAGAAATCTTTCTTGGTCTAGTTTTTTGGTCATTGATTGCCCCCCATTCTCAAATTTATGCCCATTGAGTTCCTTAGAGCACCTTATTATTGGGCTTCTCGAATATTTTCTTCTATGAATGCTATTATCCTTTATTCTAATACTGCCATTACCTTACTTGTTATGCCTTTAGTCACCAACTGACTTTCACCTTTTATTTTTGGTCTAGTTGACATTTTTTAAGGTGATGAGTGTTAAAGGAAGGAGAAAGGTGAGTTTTTTTCCTTTGAAAAGCCTAAACAAAGTATGATATATGTAGTGTGTATGATACATTTAATAAAATGCATATTTCAAGCATTTTTGATGTTATGTTATGATTAACTTGCATGGATGATTGTAAGATTGAAGGTTAGTGATACATGTGATATGTACATGATATGCTTAGACATAATATGGATATGTGAGGGATACATGTCACACTTATACTAGGTAAGATGGTACAAGGTGAATGAAGTCTACATGATAGATGATAATTATAGTATGTTGAATGTATGCATGTGATGTAACTTTTATGATTCAAATGTATATGACACCTATATTAGATGAGGTAATGCTAGGTGAATGGTAACTTAGGTATGGATCAATGATGCATGACTAAGCTTATGTAATATGCATATAAGCATGAAGTTATAATGTTTAGTAAATGTATGTATGATGCATGTGCATGCATGTTATGACTTCTACAATGCTAATGTTTTGTTATGTATGATTTCTAGTGATGCATAATAATAATTAATCCATCTTTTAAGAGGGAGCTAAAGTTGATGTGATCTAGGATTTTCCCCTTTAAACTACAAATGTATTTATACAAAGGACTAAAAATAAATTCATTGTCTTATTTTATTAAAGGAAAAGTAATTGAAAAGATTACAAAAGCTCACAACTAAACTCAACTATGTAAGATAAATAAGGTTAATTAGGGGAGCTTCAAGATCAAATATCTACTTGGCATCAATGAGATCTTGGATAGCATGATGAAGAGTGGTGCACTTATTTGTGAAATAACCTATCACTTAATGGTAAGCACAACATAGATCAAACTAATGATTAGATAGAAGAGGGTCAAACTGTAGCTTGGGTGTTAATGGCTATGCTTTTTCTTCTTTTATAAGCTTATTTAAGCAGTAAGATAGAGGTTTGCCCAATTTGGAGAAATGATGAGTCCAAACCGTGTTGACATTAGTGACTTGGCTTGAATTATTATTTAGATGAGCATGTTCCCTATTCTTCTTAAATTATCTATCCTAAAGTGCTAGTTCAAGATTAATAACTATGCCCTTAAGCCATTCCCATATGGTAATGCCTTTAGCAAAGGGCCTAACATTCATGTAGCTATTAGCATTATTGATAAACATCTTGATCTAGTCAGTATCATAAAGCTTGTTCCTCATTTTAAGTACCTTATCCCTCTATCATTCTAAATATTGTAAAAAAGATTCATTGGGTTTTTGGTACACTAATTCCAAGACTTTAAAGGTCACTTTGATGGTTGAATTATTTAAGTACTACTTGTTAAATGCACGGGCCAAATCTTCCTATTTCACTTTAATCTTCTTTTCCAAGCTGTGGTACCAATCTAGGGACTGCCTAGTTAGAGACATAGTAAACAAGCTTACCATTTGTGCTTCTAATAGATGGGTCAACCTTATAGCTATTGCATATTGCTTTAAATAAGTCCTCGGGTCTAAAGTGCCATCGAACTTGCTTAAATTTGACATCTTGAATTTGTAAGGCATGGCATGATCAAGTTTTAAGCTAATGTTTGATGTCTCTACCCTTGGTCACTAGGTGACTCATGGCTTTTAGATTTTCATTTAGTTTTTAGATAAGATCTCTTTTGTCATACTTAGTCAGTAGAACCCTATTATAGATGGGCTTAACAAGTGGTATCTCTTTATCTAAAACCTAGTCATAAGCCATATCTTTTTGTTATTGTCTATAGTAGAAGTTTGTGCTCTATCTTACTAGGTATACATACTTGATAGTGTATAAATCATGGTAGCCATCATCATTTTCTCTATATCTTGAAGAATATCATTTAGCATGGTCTTTTTACTACTTTATCTCTAGGCATGATTCCTTAATTTAGTCGATGGATCAATACTGGTTGTAAAACAAAGGGTTAGTGATGATACATGAATCATCTAACATGATGCATGACATGTAACATATGCCTTATGCATGAATTATGTAAATGGGACACACACATTTGTGTGGATGCATTGTATCAGATAGTTATTGTATGAATAAGGTCATAAGATGCAAGATTTAGAAGTTGATGAACCTTTACAAGATGACAGTCTTTGATCCATGGTTAGTGTGAAATGTATATAAGTCCACATGAAAAGAGTTTACAATGCATAGGTACTAAGATAGAAATGTGAAGGTTTATGAGACACATATGGTACATAAAACAAGAAAGATACAAAGTTTATGTATGTAGTAGGTACAATATAATGTTATGTACAAAAGGATGCTAATTAGGATGTACAAAGACAAACACAAGCAATAAGCCTTCCAACCTCATTACTTCTACACGTGTGGTCTTAGAAATTCTTCCTAAATGGGGTTGCCTAAGCATATTTAAGGGATGAATAGGTTCTGTTATAGGCTTAAATAGGCCCAATAACCTCTTATATTTAAAGCACATACAAGTAAAATGGCTTATAGGCTAAGCCCATTCTAGATAAAGGGAATAATGAGCTTAGCCCCACTTTAAGTAAGTTTAAATATAATAAGAATACATAGCAATAATAATGCAATCGTAAAGTCTTTAAGGTCATGCAACCTAGGGGAAGTTGCGAAGCTTGATTATATGGGCTCATGATATAGTCTAACAAGGCTTTATGTTTCCCACAAGTGGGGGTCCCTCATAATGGGTTTTTCTAATTAAGGATAATAGTGATCGATTAATTTACCATTTCATATACTTGAGGCACGAGACTTGTGAGTGATGGATATGCTAGTATCTCCCATTCTTGAATGAAAATGGGTTCATAGTTCACAACACCATCCAAGGTAAAAAAGAACATAATTTATATAGAATGAAAAGCATGGGACTGATAAAAATTAGAATATAAGAAGGTATATTATTTAGGCACTTTTGAATTCAATTCTTAGTCCCTAATATTTCGTAGCTGTAAATTTATTATATTTTACTGAGGATGAGAGCAGTTAGTGTTTGGAGTTGCCACTAAGACCATTGATCTTTTGCCTATAAAGGGTTTAGAATCAAATCTTATTAATGCCATTATAATATACCTTCCTTTATATTTTAACATTTATCAATCCATTATCATGTAAGGAAGCATTTATTTAAAGAACTTATGTCACCTTTTCACTTAGAGAAATAAGTTACAATATTCAGAATATACAATAAACATAATTGTGTATTGAAAACTAGAAATCGAGTCATTCATTAGTGGTTGTTTGACCTGACAATTACTCATAATTTTTTAGCAATTGGCAGTAATTGCCCAACTCCCATATCTAGAAGATTGGTCATCATTAAAATACATTTTTACGTGACTTTTATTAAAGAAAACTTAAAATTGTATTATTAAAAAAAAACCAATTAATTATGTAGGAAATAATTTGATGTGTGGTTAGACATTTGGCCATGTAAAAAATGCTATTAATCTACCTATTAGAACCCAAAATAATCAAGAGAAATAAAATGGTACAAAAGCAAATGAGATAACACAAGGCATATAATTGGTCCCGTCTCAACACCATCAAGTCTATGTGGACTTATTATGGCATTAGTCTATGTCCATGCAGACTACGATATATCTTGACTAACATGTTCGTCCAAACTTTTAATCTAGTAAGAATGGCCACTTTTGCACAACTCAAGGAAAAGGCTAATACCATAAATAATGGTCTATGAGGACCTAATAATAGAATGTTAACATCATGTGTAATCCAAATATAACTAATCAGGATGCATGCTGAGATAATGGTTATAACTATGAGGATGACAAATTAATCATGCAAAGGAAAACATGAAGATAAACACTAACATTCATAAAGACTAGAATTCAAAGTACATTTCCATGTGGACTACACTTTTCATGAAAGGGAGTTCATGTAGACTACAAAATAGGATAAAGTTGTATAAGAATCATATATCTATATAGATTATGGTCCTTGTGAATGAAAGTCCATGCGGACCATAAGTTAATTCTAAAATATCAATAATATGCTAATTAAAGAATAGAATAGTCATACAATATGTTAACATCATATAAGCATGTTAATATGGTAAATAGAGAATGTTAAAACATGGTATACAAAATAAATAGAAAATTGTTATCCAACATAGTCCATATGAATGTCAGATTATACACATATCAATATAAACATTGTCATACTTTAGTGTAAGTTCATGCATTTAAGATTAAAATAACAGAATAATCACAATAGTTTAATAGGTTATTACACATAATTAAAATAGTTTAGAATGACAACCTACTCCTATAATCAATGTGGGGATTACATAAAACAACCTCACATATGATCGATCATGGGAGATCATGGGTTTATAAAAATAGTATGAATGAATAAAGATAAATACAATAGGAGGCCTTAGGTCTTACCATGTAAATAAGCTTTAAGCAATAATGCAAAAGGTTAGATTTTAGAAAGAATTATGATTTAGGTGTAGGCTAATGGTTTAGTAGATCGATCTTACTTTATAGCCCTCTTTAGGGCCCTTGAAATAGTGGGTTAAAACCCTACTGATTGCCTCTTTCTTGGCTCCCTCTCCTTTCTCTCTAGAGAAAGGTATTTATAGGCTAGATGGATAACTCTGCCATCCAAAAGAGGTAGAGTCCTTGTGGGAGTTAGAGATAAAGTCTAAATAGGAAGTTCACACTTCTGAAAGCTTTTTGCCTATAAGTTTATATAGACTTTGGGTTTTAAGTTCGTGTGGACTTAGGCTTTAGGTCCACCTTAGCGGTCCATAGGCTTGGTTTTTGGTTAAGTCTATTGCAGTCCATGTGAACGTGGGCTTTAGCTTGTCTGTGGGGATCTTGGGCTTTGGGCTCAATTTATTAAAGTTTATGCAGACGTAGGCTTTTCCTTGTCCAGGCAGACCTCAAGCCATGGGCTCTACTATTCTAGGATGGGTGTTTATTAATCAGTGCGGACCTTATGGCATCAAATCTAGGTAGACATACACCATGTTAGTTCGTACGGATAAAGTTTCTAGTTTCCTACCTTATTACTTATGCCTATCTCTGGTTATCATCATATGCCTAAATTATAGGCATTTAGACCAATCATGAATAGTGCTTCCTGAGACCCAAGTAAAATAATTGAACAGAATGATATGAAATATTATAAATTAATTTTAAGAGAAGCTTGCAGTAGAAGTGGAGTCCTTTAAGTGTTTAAATATGCAATTAAAGTTTTTATGACAGTATCTTGAGAAGAGTGAATTAATTTAAATTGAACGATAAAATATTTGGTTTGTGCTAAAAATGACCAAGAATAGTAGGATTAAAGCTCAAAAATTCTAGATAAGCCAATGGTATTAGAATTATAATTTTTTTTATGTCAAGAAGTAATTTAATAGAATTAATTGAAAATATAAGTGTTTAATTAAGTTAGATCTTGTTATTTTTTAATTATAGTTTTCTCGAGACATGAATTATAGATTTTCCTAATTAATAGTTAACAATTGAATTAATTTGACACATTAATTTGATAAAAATAATTTTTAAGGGAGATTAATAGGGGGAATAAATGTGAGCCATTAGATTGACCAAGTGGCTCACCTTTAGCCCATAGTTACTTAATATATAAAGGAATCTTATTTAAATTAAAACACCAAAAATATCATTTCCTCCTAAATATAGCCAATGCCATTAATGTACTTCCTCTACCCTTTCTTTTTCTTCCTTTTTCCATTAAATCGTACACCTTCAAGCCAATTTTCACCACTAAATTAACCTCTATGACCCCTAAAACATTATTCTAGGGAGAAAATTACAAGAATAAGGCTAGTTTTAGAGAATTTCAACTAAGGTGAATAGTGACAACTTGATTGGTAAGTGTTTAAATTCTAAGTTCTATATTTTTCTAGGTTATTATTCAGTGTTAATAAGTTATTCCTATGATTAATTTTGATTTTAGAATAGCATAGAAATTTCTAAGAATTTTTCTAACAAAAAACCAATTATGTTTATAGAGAAAGGTGGGGATTTGCACGGAAAAGGAAAGGAAAAGGCCTAGAAAGCCTAAATTAATTCTAATTAGAGTATTTATAAGTGTATTCAATGGTTTATATGTTAATTTGTATAAGTTCATAAAGTTCAAGTGTGTGTACATGTGTATATGGTGTATACTATGTGTATGCAAACATGAGCTGTTGCTTAATTAATGAATTAATGACCTTTAGAAATCAATTAGAAAAAGAATTGAAGAGTTATGCTTATACATGGTCGAATGCTATAACATGTGTAGGTATACCTAAATTAAGCTTGCTTGTTGGTCTAAATATCTTAAATAAGTATTTAAAGCATGTTTAACATGGAAATGAATTACATTGAATGAGAGGGTTTATGGTCCTACATGGCCAAATGGTATTGCGAGCATATATGTCATGTATTTTTATGACATGTAATGGTAAATGTGACAATAGGATGGTTAATGGGAGAAAATAATATTAGTTTAATTAGGAGTTTATTAAAAAAAGCCATTAAACATGTTTGGTTGAGTGGTTTGACAAAGGGAAAATTGGTATAATCATGTTAAAATGGCTATTATAATATGAGAAATGGTTTATTAGTAAGAGAAAGTGGTAACGTAGTAAGAACTTCCATGAATGAACATATGTATATGCAACCATATTATAAGTGAAGGTTATGAATGCTAGCTAAATGGAATGTAAATACATGAGAAAGAAATATGTATAACGTAAAGACTTAGTTATGCTTATCTTAAAATGAAATGATAATTAGGGTTAAAACAATATAACGTATTGGTATATGGTTTAGCATTATAACATAATACATTATATAAAGTTATGAGAGATAAACATGAAATGATAATGGTAAGTTAAGTGAGCAAATCAATATGATACTGCAAAGCTTAACCAAGATGAAAATGGAACAGTATCTAATATGCTTATGTATTAAAAGTTTGTATACATGAGAGTAAATAAGACTCAATAGAATACCATATATGTTAGACAACTTATTGGATAGTTTGACCAGTTAACTAAGGAGTTATAGGAGCTACTAGAATACTTTAATGTTATTATCATATGGGTGCAATCGCTATTAATGTCAAATGGGGCCACTGTACACTTATATTACATTGAGACATACCATATAGGTGTACCTGATGTTGAGGTCCAGTAGGGCTACTGCACACACGTACATATACTATTGATATTTTTACATAGGGGTATAGTTGCTGTTGAGTTATAAGGCCACTGCACAATTACATGCTAATGTAGTAGCCATTAAGGTCTATAGGGCCACTGCATTTATACTCATTTTGGTGCAACAGCCAATGAGGTTTAAAATGTAGGCCACAAAACATCTCAAGAGATCTCTATGGTTGAGATCTTCTTATCTAGTATCAGGACAATGTGTTCCTATTTAGGCTATTAAGTAAATAACACAAAATATGAAATGAAATGGTAGGATTCTTAAGTTAAGATGACGTTGTCTAGTTAATAGCACAAATTTAAACTGCATAATTTAAAGTGAAAAAAAAGATAATATATAAGAAAAATAGTAATCAATTGTACTAGAAAGATGCCTTTAATAGTTACACTCATTCATAACAAGATGACATGTTGTGTATTAATTGCTTGAGCATTTGACTGCTTATGTGTTA
>CANXYI011990376.1:0-11027 GCA_948208565.1 Hura crepitans
TAATATGAAGACCGAAACAAGGGAATGTACGAAAACGGAAAAGAAAAATGCAAAAAGGTAAACAATTTGACCTCTACCTTGCTTTTTTTCCTCTCCGTAATCGACCATCAATTCATTTTCTATACACAAATTCTTCAGCTGCCCCTATATCCCTTCCTTGAAATTTCGAAAAACTCCAAAAATCATTACATAAACTCATCGAATTCAGAAACCATAGCAGCAATTAATTCCTTTTCCCTAAAATTTTCAACCTAATTAACTAAAGTTGAACAAAATGTTCGCAATCCTCTAGAAATCAAAACCCAGAGGCATCTATTGCTTTCAATTCAAGACAAATAGTGATAATTCTTACCTGTTGAAGAAATTAATGCCATCATGTTTATAAGCTAGACCCGACAATCTGATTTTTCCATCTGTCGAAGGAATTTCCCTTCGATTCTTCAAAATCGAGCTTCGAGGCCCTGTTTAAGATGGAGTTGCTTCCCCAGAATTGGCTTTTCATTGTTAACCGAGCTTCAACTTCGATTTTGAATTTTCTGCTGCGTGATAGAAAAGGGATAGAAAAGTTTGGTTTTTTTTCTTTATGCCGTTCACTTCGGTATAATACAGGAGGGATTTTTCTGCCCTTTGAGTAAAATAACAATTAATTTGACATTTATATTTGATAAATAAATAAGATCAGTAATTCTCATTTCAAAAATAAGATTAGTTAAAAATTGTATTTAATTATGGTTTTTTAAAATTTTTAATTTAAAAAAATTTAACTATATTTAATTAAAATTTTCAAAATATATTAAAAATTTAGATATATTTAACTAAAATTTTTAAATTTTTTTAAAAGTTCATAAAATTCTTAAAGTATTTAATTATAATTTTTTAAAAATTTAAAAAACTTATTTGTATTTAATTATGATTTTACTTTTTGAGTATAATAATTTTTATAGATTTTTCAATTAAAATTTTTTATATTAAACCTTACATTTATTTTCTACTCAATCCATAAACTTTCACTCATTAACTTTTCATAAAATAAAAAAAATACTAGTACTCAAAAATTTAAAATTTTTTTTTGTAATCACTTTTAAAATTGATTTTACTATTATCTTTAAAAATTATATTATTGGGTGATAAAATAGATTTATTCAAATAAAAAATATATAAAAATATACATAAATGTTAAAAAAATTTATTTTATTTAAAAACAAAAAAGTTGAACTCATAAAAATATGGAAATAATATATTATTTAGATTTTAATCCACACAGTTAAAATTTTAATAAATTAATCTAAAGAAAATCACTCAATTAAATTAAAAAATAAATATTATACTTTTATTTATTAATTATATTCTTATAAAATTAAATATTTCTTTTATTCAATAATTAAAAATAATTATATGAGAAAATTTAAAGAAAATTACTCAATTTTTAATTAATAAAAAGGACAAAATTTTGTTATTGATCTCTAATTACATTAATTATTAATAAAAATTAAAAATTAAATGTTCTATATTTTTTTTATTATATTTAGATAAAATTAAATATTTTTTATTATATAATTAAATATTAGCTATATACAATAAATAGAAAGAAAATTATTCAATTTATTTAATAAAAATCATAAAAATTTATTATTGATCTTTAATTACACTAATTACTATAAAAATTAAAAAAATAATTTTTAATAAAAAATTAAAATTTTCTTCAATTTTAATAGAAAAATAAATAGAAAAATTTAATTGAAATGCCACATAAACTTTAGATATCGAATTGTTAAATTTGAAATAATATGACTTTAATTAAAAATTGATTCAAACTTTTTATGTTATTTTGATGTTATTCTTAATTAATAAGTAGGAACAAAATTGAGTTATATTCATCTTTTTTTTTTATTTTGTACGATCTTGAACTTGATATTTAATTAGTTTACTTTAAAATCAACTATAAAATATTAATTTGAGTAATAAAAATAAATCTATAAAATATTTATAAATTTGAGTAATAAAAATAAAAAATTTATAAGAATCATTTAAAATTTGTAAAATTTATTTAATAAAAGTCATTTAAAGTTATTTATATTTTTTTTAGAAAGTCGACTAATGTCATTTATACTTTAAAAATCTATCAAAGTATTTAAAAGTTCATGATTAAAAGTCATTTTAAAAAAAAGTCTATTAAAATCTTAATTGAATACACCCCTCTTAGGGTCTTTAATACACTAATTAAATATTGACATATATATTTAATTAAAAAAATAAAAAGTAATCAAATTTAATCAAACATTAAATAAATAAAATCAAATTTAATAATGATAATTTGAAAAAAATAATAAATCATATATTATTTAACATAATAATATAAAATAAAATTAATATTAATAAAAAAATACAAACACATAAAAATATGTAGAATTAATGAAAATGAACTTATGAATGAAATTAAAAATTTATTATAGTCGAATTTTATAACATAAAAATTAGAAGATTAAGATCAATAATTGATTTTAATTCAATTTGATGCCTAAAAAATGAAAGGTTAAAATCAAAGTTGTCACGTGTTTTGACCCATTCCAATCAATTTCAAGTTGATTCAAGAGTTTTGGATTAACCATTACCCGACTCTAAATTTTTCAGGTTAGATCAGAGTCAAATCATGCGTTTTTTTTGAGATCGAATTAGAATTTGGGTTATGATAAAAAAAAAATTGTCAAATCTAACATCATTTATAATATGTTTTTTCATTATTAATGATAATTTATTATTAATTATATATATTTGTATTAATATATAAAATTAAGTCTTTTAATTAAGCAAACATGAATTCTTTTATTTTTATTTAGTAATATATACTAACTATTAATTATTAAAATTTCTTCATAATTAACCCATTATTAATTAAATCATAATATCATTTATTTATATTAATATTAATCAAAATAAGTTTTTAAATTAATTAATCATATTTTAAAAATAAATAAAAAAATCTGAAAAAACTTACCAACCAAATTCGTGACTGAATAGCATAGAATTCGATCGCTAAAATTTTACAAGAAAAAATTAATTTTATTTCCCTTAATATTATTTCTAATAACTAAAAAGGAAGTAATTTCCATTTAATACAGCAACCGAAAATTGGTCGCTACCAATTTCTAGACTAAATTAATTGTAGCAACGAAATTTCAGTCACTAAATCTATCGCTATAAAGGTGCCTAAATTTTTCGCACCACAATTTAGAGATCAATTTTATAATTGGTCACTAATCCGTCACTATATTAAATTGAATGCATTTTTTATCTATTTAGAGTTCGATTTATGCTATTGGTCGCTGATTCGGTCACTAAGATCCGTCACTAAATTGTATATTTTTTAGTAGTGTTCTTCCATGGCAATACCTTAAGGAATACTTTGACATCGACTTCATATTCAATGTCCTTTCACTTTAAATCTATGTATGAATTTTGTCGGCCCAAGGCCCCTCTTAGTCTCTCTCCGATAATTTTAACTTTCTCCTTAGCATCTTTAATTAAATAAAGTCCCATTAACTTGTTTTCACCTAATTCACTGAAATAGAATAGAGTCCTACACTTCCTTTAATACAATACCTCATACGGTGCCTTACCTAAACTAGCTTGATAGTTATTGTTATATGCAAATTCTGCTAAGGACAAATAGCGATCCCAGCTTTCTTTAAACTTTATGGCAAAACTCTATAACATATCTTCGAGCACCTATATAACTAGGTTTTGAATATAAGTATCATGATTACATAGCATTAACATTACTTAAGTACATCAATCACCTAAATAACACATTCAGATTATCTATCTATTTGTGTGTGAAATGCTCTGTTGAATGTGAAACAAGCACCCAAACCATCATGTAATTTCTTCTGAAATCTTAAAGTGAACCTTAGATCTTGATAAGATACAATAGAAAATAGCACACTGTGTAGTCTCACAATTTCTTCGATATATAATTGTGATAGCTTCTCAAAGGAATAATCCATTCTTACTGGAATGAAGTGTGTTGTCTTAGTCAGCCGATTTATAGTCACACACATAGTATCACATTTATTCCTAGTCATAGGCAATCCCATCACAAAACCCATCATGACTCTCTCCTATTTCTATTATGGAATTGCTATAGGGTGGAGCAACCTAAAAGGAACTTGATCTTCAACTTTCACTTGTTGACATGTGAGGCATCGAGTCATGTACTCAATCACATCTCATTTTATTGATGGCCACCAATAATATGGTTTTAGATCGAGGTACATCTTTGTACTTCCAAGATGTATTGCATAGGGTGCATCATATGCCTCTCATAAAATCTACTTCTTGATCTCCTCCACATCTAATACACATAATCATTTATGATTGTATCAGCACCCATCTATTTTGATTTCATATTCTAAAATCTTCCCCTATTTGCGTTGACTTATAACATGCATAAATTAGCTATCTTGAGTCTATGCTTCTTTCACTTGCTAAATCAAATTAGGCTTTACCTATAATTCTGCTAAGAGTGCTCAATATTTGATATAATAGAGCCTAACATTCATTGCTTTCAAGTTGTTATGAATTTTTGACTCAATGCTTCAACTACCACATTAGCTTTTGTAATTGGTAATCAATCAAATAATCATTGTCTTTTATCAATTCCATCCATCACCTTTGCCACAAGTTTAGTTTTTTTTTTTTTTGTGTTAGGAGGTATTTTAAACTCTTATGATTTATGTATATGTAACACTTTTCACTATACAAATAATGCCTCTACCTTTTAAGGCAATGACAATTGTAGTCAATTTTAAATCATGTGTCGGATAATTTCTTTCATGATGCTTCAGTTGTTGAGATGCATATGCCACTACTTTATTATGTTGCATCAATACATATCTAAGCATATTACATAAAGCATTACTATAAATGATAAAATCCTTTCCTGACTCAGGTTGTGTAAAGATGGGAGCTTCAGTTAACAAGGGTTTCAGTTTGTCAAAACTTTCTTGACATTTATCATTTCATACAAAAAGCTTACATCTTTCTATAATAAATGAGTCAATGGAGCAACAATCATGGAGAATCCTTTGACAAATCGCTTGTAATAACCGACAAGTCCTAAGAAACTCTAGATTTTCATCACATTTCTAGTAGTTTCCATTCCAGCACAACCTTAATCTTGCTTGGGTCAACTCTAATGCCACTAGTTAAAGTAATGCGTCCTAGAAAAGCCACTTCATTTAGCCAAAATTCACATTTACTCAACTTGGCATATAGCTATTTCTCCCTCAAATTTTGCAGGACCAACCACAATTGCTACTTATGCTCTTCCTTGGTTTTTAAATACACAAAAAAAAACCACCACAAATTGATCTAAGTATGGTTTAAAGATTCAATTCCTTAGGTCTATAAATGTTTTAAGGGTATTGGTAAGCCCACACGGTATCACCTTGAATTCATAGTGTGTAACACCCCTTACCTGACCTGTAGTTGGACTTGATAAGGAATGCTACCTTCCCATATAGTCACCCATCCTTATGCTGCCCCCTTATACCTTTCATTTAACTTTTACAGACTAGACCTCTTGGTTACTGGTTTTATGGTAACTATAAGTCCTCTACTTATTTTATACTGCTTAAGATTGTAATTAACTGACAGAACAATTTTAATTAGGAGTTTCATAACCTATAGAAATTTTGACAGCATAACAGCTACCCCGAGTGAAAAACTAAAATTTTAAACCTGCCGAAAGACATTTCTATAATCATTCTCAATCATCTCACATCTCTTGGACCTTTTTGGTCCCCTAGAACTTAGCTTAACCTCAATCAATTATACATATACACACAAAGGTCTCAGACTTGTATATCAACAAATATTAAACATGTAAAACATGTCAACATATATACATCACACCTGTTTTTACATTTACAGGCCAATATGTGATAAAACATGATTCTTTAACTATTTACATGACCGAGCCCCAACCCTATACATACATGAGTTCTTTCTACTATTACAACTCAAAAAGGGACATAAAAAAGGTACCCCTAAAGGATCAAACAACTACACTATAAGTTTTGAGGTTGGACAACACTTTACTAGATTCTACCTGCACATCGAAACACTGATATGCGGAGTATACACTTAGTGGTGAATTTAATATAATATAAATTACATCATGCAACACACACAATGCACTCTTTTCCAATTAAGCATGTTCATTACACACATAATCTTAGTTATGCATGAATTAAGTTATATTAAGTCTAGTTTAATAACATCTCATAACTCAAACTAATTACACATTATATTATGTGCTTCTCATCCCAATTAAGAAGGTATACTTTATCTATCATTTTATGTCTTTATGTTTTTTATTCTATTTAGGCCTATACTGGATAGACTACACTTTAAGACATTGGATAACAGGATTTAGGTTATGCAGTGGCCCATATTTTAGACCTCGGTAGCTGTACCTACCTATCTCCACCCGATAGCAGGGATTAGCTCATGAAAACCTCTCAAATCGAAGTGGTAAGGATTAGTCCTGATAGACCTCCTAACAATAGGAGTAGTAAGGATCAGCCTGAGGGACCTCCCAAATCCCAAATATTAGTCATACTCAGGTGGATAACAGGGATCAGCATTGTAAGACCTCCCAAATCCAGTAAAATGTGGGTAAGTAGGGATCAGTCTATGTGAACCTCTTAATACATAGTATGGCCAAAGTTAATTCGTGAGAACTTCCCCAATGACCCTAGATAGCAGAGATCAATCCATGCGAACCTCCTAATACCCAAGTGTATAAGGCTCTCTAGCATAACCTTGGCAGATGCACCTGCTATATCATACACATAGGCAATAGCCCATACAGACCAAAACCCTAGCAACTGCTAACTGTCTAGTTAATTGTTCAACCCATCCAGTAGGTGTATAACTGATATGGGCCAGGTCTAATTACCATTTTTCACTCTTAGTTATAAATCTTTTAATGTATACACATTTCAATTACTTATTGTCATGCTAATTACATACACATTTCCATTTTTACGTAACCATGATTTACGACACATTTTGCCATTGTAGTACCATTCTCTTAGTCCATTTTCATAGTCTCATAATTCCACACATTTTAGCTTATGCATTCAAACTAAGTTACATCAAGTTCACTTCCATAAACCCAATGTGTCATTACCATTACCACTTAGCATTTTATTCAATCACATTACACTAAGTAATCCTTTCCAAATCACATAATCACATTATGTCTTATTCTAATTGCCATTAACCTTCACTTTATACACATGCATATCCAACTCATGACCATGACACACCTCACGACCATACCATATTCAAGCACTACCAATTCATTTCTTACCAATGTCATATCACAACCATAATTTGTACTCTCTTTTTAGACTAGTTACATTATATTTCTATATTACTTACACATACACCTATACACACCATCATATGCCTTTTTCATGCAATCTCCACACATTCATGTATCATATGTTACACCTAGCATACTTACATACTCATTTCATGCATTTACATACACATACATGCCACATACCATTTCCATACACTTTCACCTGCACACATGAGCACTAACACATCCAATAACTTATATTACATTAAATTCACATACCTAGGGTGTCAAAATCCTTTCTTTTGCCTCTTCAAGGCTTGCTTGACCTATCCTCCTCAATATTCTTCTCTTTACCTACAAACATACACCATTTAAGGTTTGAAAAATTCTAAAAATTCCTATATAAATCTAATAAAAAACTACTTGCATTGCTAATCATAATTTACTTAAAACTACCTAAATCAAAAATAAAAATTAAAGAAAAAGCACTTCTACTAACTTTAGGCATTATTCATCAAGTGCTTATAACTCTAATTCTAGACATTTTCTCCAAATTTTGTTAGTGGGAGTGGCTTCAAGAGACTATGGAGGCAAGAATTAATACAAAGTTTGGTGGGTTTGGCTTAGTATTGTGGGAGAAATTGAAGAGAAAAGAGAGGGAGGAGAGAAAGAAAGTGGTGTAACGCCGTACATCAAGGCTCTATGAATAGTACCTCGAGACTCGAAAAGTGTGCCCGGATTGCTAAGTCACCTTCACGAGACCCGAGATGGGGTATACTGGCCATTTAACTTTAAGAGGCTAAAAAAGGGTGGAAACAAATCAAATTAAAAATTTAGCATAACCTATAAATTATTTTAGGCTATTGTCTAGTGGGCCGTAGGCTTAAATTGAGTCAGGCCAGGAATGATCCAGGATGAGCCCGGACGAACATGAAAATATCATACCCTGAAAGTTAAAAATTTTAATGAGGCAAACGAAGAAGGAATTTTAATTTTTTGATGTCGTTTGAGAATTTTCAATATTTCAGCAAAATTGCAATTTTTTGAGAATTTTTGCTAGTGTATCTCCCAAAGGAATTTGGCCATGAAATTTTGCATGCCCCTAAATAAGGCCATTTGAGGATTTTTAAAATAAATGCAATGATTTTGGGAGGTCCGAGTGAAATTTTAAAATTCCTTGAAATTCTATCGAGAAATCAAGATTCCTAAAATTTTGGTTTGCCTACTTTCCAAAGAAATTTTGTCGTAAAATTTTATAGGCAACTAATTGGGACTAAATGAGGATTTTAGGAATAAACGGCATAATTTTTTGATATTTGAGTGATTTTTAAAAATTTTTCGAAGTTAGCAGCCTTATTTATCGAAAAATCGAGTTTTGGGGGCTCTCGGGTGAGGTGTGGCATAACCCGAGGCACCCCTGCATTTTTAAATGACACCTGGCCATGTGAACCCCAATAAGCTGATAGGGTGACACCTCATCACCACCCACCTACCACCTTTCTCCTTTATTTTTTTCCCCTTCAATAGCTCATGCCATTTTCAGTAAGGAAAGACTAATTTTAGCCCCATTTCCACCAAAATATCTCCTCTAAAATTCACTAAGAATAGCCATAAAAATGGAAAAAAGGAATCATGATATTTTTGGTGGCAAACACTTATGAAAAATGTTAAAGAGAACTCATGAAAGTCTAAGGCTTCTAAGCTAACATGGGGGGAAAAAATTAGGAGGTAAGTGAATTTTTCCTTCTCTTTTTTTGGCTTCAATTGGCCTATGTAGTCCTATGTTTGGTAATAACTTCAAAATTTTCATTTGGGGACTTGAGGAATGTCAAGGAAAATTTCAAGTGGAGGTAGATGATGGTGGAGATTTGAAGAGGAAAGAAGTCCATAAGGAACCTAAGAAGGAAGGGCTACTGGAACCTTAAAAAAGGTGTGTGAATTGATGGATTAAAAGCATTTTTAGTCAATTTTATTGAGAATTTTATAAAGTTGTGTGATGGAATGGTTTAATGGTGAAATGTGTTAAATGCAAAATTTTTGAATGAAAGTTTTAATAGATTTTATTTATATGGGTTATTGTTGAATTATTGGTAGACATCTGAGTAGTTCCCATATGGCCATAGGTGTGTTTGGGTAAAGGTGGCATGTGAATTCATGTATAAGTGTAGAGTAGGAAAAGGGTCAACATAGGTGTTATGGAATTATGGGATTTTGGGGGTATGTATGGTGAAAAAGGGTATGTTAAAAAGGATTGTCAAGTTGGGCCGTGACATATTTGTGTGTTATACCCTCTCATGTGCCATGTGAAACATTATGTGAGTATGACATATGTGGTCTAAATAAGGTCACAATGTGTAAGTGGGTAGTGAAATGTGGGAAAGGCCATAGGTTTGGCCATAAGTGAGTTTTGGCTGAGAGGTAAAAGTATAAGATAGACATGATAGTGTGATAAAGCATAGGGGTTTTTATGTAGGCATGGTGAGCTATAATATGCATGGATGGTGTAGCACAACATTTCCATGGAATAGGTTAATGTAGGCGTGTAGTTAAGGAAGGGCGTGGTATATAGAATGCAAGAATACATGCTAGCAAAACCAATGAGAGATGCCTCGAATAAGTGGCCTGTAAAAGAAAATAGTGTGAGTGAGTTATAAGGGATTTATTAGGTCATAGAATGAAATTTAATTTGAATCATTTTATGTATGTACTATAAAATAATTTAAAGTTATTCTTAGGTTACCTTGTGGAGTACGAAATGATAAGTGATGCATGACATAGAGTACACTTATATATATGTGTGTGTGTGTGTGTTAAAACAACCACATAAGGTATGTACGTTTGCTCAAATAATATTAGGGTCTGGTTACTTGTAAATAAAAGCATGTATATTACTCATGTAATGTATGGCTTCCAAGTATTTGTATGTAGTCATGTGATAGAATAACAATCTACGGTATGTAAGTGTGAAGACTTATGGAAAATGTATATTATTGGTTGTAAAACATATTTGGTCGAGAGGCTGCATGTGGACATAGGCATAATATGTATGACATGGGCTAATATTAATATGTGAGAATAGTATGATTAAAAATGAGTTAAAGGTAGAATATGAAATTGGTATGATAATCCACACATGTGAGTGATATGGTATGTTAATGAGTAAACCATACATAAGGAGAATAATGGCCCAAACCAAGTATGAAAAAAAATGACTTGTAAATGACTTAGAAAAGGTATGGAAAAATTAGCCTAAAATGTGAGCTATAATGGCATAAAATGGTACCCATATTTTAGACCTTTTGTGCACTTAAGTTTAAAAGAATTTTTGAGGCCAATGTGAAAATATGAAATGACATGAACTTGAGCCACAATGGCCAATTATTTTTGGTATAAAAAAGGGTATGGAAATATGCTTAGAAATTAATGGCTATGAGCCTATAACAGTGTCATGAACTCGTAAATTGACCTATAACTGTCCTGTAAAAAGGACCATTTTGGGCTTAACCTAAATATGACTCATAAATTGCACATAATAGAACCTTAATTAATGGAATAAAATGGACTTAATTTTTGCCTATAGAAATAATTTAAATTGGGTTCAAAAAACATATTCATAATTGTCTAGTAGGACAAAAAATGACATGTAACTGTCTAG
>CANXYI011990498.1:0-11977 GCA_948208565.1 Hura crepitans
AATAGTAACTTGCATAGTAAATAACACTTATATAAACATTTTCTCATCATTCTCCTCTCCTATGATCCTTTTTATCACCCTAAATCCATCAACAACACAACATATCAAAGCATGTAATAGATATATCACATTCAGTTAACACAGTTGAAAAATCAACTTTAAAATAATTACAGACCTTTAAAAATCCAAAAAAAAATTAACAATTCATCTAGTTTAGGCCCTATTCCCCAAAATTGCATCTATATTAGTGCTATCTATCTATACATCATAAAATTTAGATGCAAAATATACCAAAGGATTCTTTCTCTTTTAGAAACTTGACGATCCAAGGCTTCTGCTCAAATTATCACCTTACCTACGCATTGCAAAAACAGATGATGTGCTAAGCAATAGCTTAGTGGTGTAATCAATATAACTTATGTAAATATGTCAGTTAACATCATTCATTAATATATGAAATATGAACATTCACATTGTAACATGATATGAAATATTAAACATATTATGCATGATTTCATTAACATGGCATAAAACATATACATGATGCTTTATAGAAATCATACATTAATAAAATATATCATACATTAAATCAACATGTTCATTATTCATTAAGATCCATTTATTAAGCCCATACTCAAAAAACAAATACACTATGGATAATAAAGTATCAATGGACCACCTAGGCCCTCAAAACCACTTAGGCCCCACATGCATCAAACCCGTATGTTATCACACATCAGACTCAAAGGTCAGAACATAAATTAAATTATCAATATGCATTAAACCCAAAGGTCAGAAATAAGATCTGAAGATCAATGCATCATAACCTACAGGCTACATAAGAACCCATCGATTAACATATTGCAACCTGAAGGCTGTAGAGGTACTGAAGTACCCTAGCAGCTCTATGACTCCTAGCTGACCGATTAACTTATCCGATTAGGCTATTTACTTACATAGGCTATTAACCATTTACTTTTAGTTTCACCATATTAATATCGCTTAATAATGTTTTTAGTTAAATTGGTTTAGCAAACTAATCACTACACTGAGAAATAGTGTGATAATATGCTTATTACATTATTATGACATGCAACACCACATTACAATGCCATATATCAAGTCTTTACATACATATGCTAATGAACATATTATACCAATCCTAGTTCATATTAAATGCATTATGCATTCTTATGATGTCATATTTGCCATAACATAGGCATATAGCTTATAAGCTATTGCATAAAATCACCGTATTCATAAATATGTCATTCACATGCCATTAAAGCTCCCATCTCATTACATGCATGTCATATAAATCATAAGCATGCTATAGGCATAATAATAAAGTAATATGCCACATAAATTCAATATATACCATTAGTACACCATATCATGCATTAAATCGATAAAGAATGCATTATTGCATTAAAACACTTTTCAAGTCATAATTACACATAATATGTTCTCAACACATTATTAATTCCATGTAATTAATCATACATAGCTACTCACAAATATAGCATGCATCATAAGCACCATCACATGCCATAGGCCTTTCAACCACCCCCTCGTAGTAAGCTTATACTTACATTTTCTTTTTATCATATATACCATTTCATTCCACATGATCATAACCATACAATTAATCATGCATATCATCTCATGCTTAGCATAAAGCATAAACATACATAAATACTTCATAAATCATATTATGACTTATGCATCTTACATACATATCATTACATCACATGGTCCAATCTCACATGTATGTGACCAATTAGACATTTACATATGCAATTCATCATTTTTATGCAAATTATGCCATTACACACATGCACATACACATAGGCCATTCAGCCATTATGCTTCTCAACCCTCTATAATGCCAATAATTTTTTTATACATCATTTTTCATGTCGATATAGTCAATTATATTCATTCATGATCATATTCCATGCATAGCACACATATATGTACATACATGTTCATATGTGACCATATAAAGCCAACATATATACATACTACATCAAATAGCCATTTCGACCATAATGCCTCCCAAGGCTCAAATCTTTATCTCATGAAAACAACTTTATACATCATGTATACATAGACATATAACACCATTCATATGCATACATTACCATTTTCATGCATAATGCACATATTCATGCACATACATGCATGGCCATCTTTCCTATATTATCATCACACATCATAGTCATTCCATCTAGCATAATTAAGCTTAACATATATCATTTATATCATACATCATAATTTAATACTAATCATTGTATTAATTATGCATTAATTACATAAATGTCATTTATGACACATTATGGAATTAATAGGGCATAATCAAAACTACATAATTTATGTCAATTACACATACCAAGAGAGTTAAAATGCACTCCTGAGGACCGCTTACACCTTACTTTTGCCTTTGTCTCGGGTTTTGTCAGTTTTCTCAACTACCTGTTACAGATTCAATACATAAAAATTTGTAATAAATCATTTGGACACTAAAAATGAAAATTGACTGCATATAAACACTCTTGAGCACCCAAGAAACCTAGGAAAAATATCAAAATTTGAAAAATCTTACCTGAAAAGTCAGTATTCATCGAGGTAAAAAATCGAGCCAAACTCTTAATTTTTCATGCAAATCGAGGTAGAATTGGCATCTAAAGGGCATGGAAGCTTAGACTCAAGTCTCAAATAGAAGAAATTAGGACAATTTTAGAGCATGGAGGAGAAAAAATGGCTCATCCCCGCTCCTCTTGGCATTAGCTAAAAATGGCAAAAGGGGAAAAACTATTCCTCTTTTGACCTTTTATACCATGTTTTTCAATTTTTCTTACCTTATTTCTAAATCTGAGAGTCCTATAATTGTCCAAAAATTAAGCCTCTAAAAATTCGTGCGCGAAAAACACAAAAAATCAATTAAAAACATAATTTTTATGATTACCCAATTTTAGCAAAAATACTTCCCAATCTCTAAAAATTCCAATTCCAGTACCAATAGGCTAATTAGAATTTTTAACTATCCGATTGTATTAATCCCAAAATTTTCTTAGCAACTTTTTGAATATTTTACAATTCAAATAAAACTATGCTATTATTCACATGACACTACCGTAAAACTTAATTGTCATTTTTAAAAACCTAAATGACTTTGTTTTGATTTTAAATTTCACCCAAAATTATGTTATAATTAATACTTCCATTTAGTAGGATTAGTGTGACCCGACCTTGAGAAACACTATTCACATCCTGAGAATTATTATTCATAACACTGGGGTTTTTTTAGCATTACACTAGGAGTGCCACATAAGATTAATGAAACTAGGGACAAAGCAAATTGCACATAAGCCTATTAAAAGGCTTATGCGCATAGGACAGAAAGGGCCTAATTGGTGGCTCCATTCTAGTTCAACTTAAGGCAAATTTTAAGTATTAAAATCTGACCTAAAAAGGGCTTATTTAAAGTATAAATAACCCTTATTGCAATAGTTACCATAGAGATACATTTTACTACAAAATTGCCGCATAAAATAATTGAAAACACACGATTTTCCTTTTCTTCCTTCATCCACTTGTAATTCCTGCTAGCACCTATAATTACAAGTTGTGCTCTTCTAAAAACTTCTTGTATGGATTACCTTAGAGGTGTTCTTGGAAGAGGATCACTGTGGTTTGCAACAACCTAGTGAAAAGAGCTCACAAAAGGAATTTATTGTTATCTTTTACGGTAAATCATAAAGTGCTACTAGATTTAATATTTATAATGAATTTTAAATTATCTGGACCCATTATCATTGCTAGTTTCTCTCAAATTTTTAATTTTTCTACTGCATATGATAGAGAAAAACCAACATGTGTGTACTTGATAAAGTACAAATTTAAAGCCTTTGAAAAGTTCAGAGAATTCAAAAATGAAGTTGAGAAATAGCTTAATAAAAGTATTAAAACACTTCAATCAGATCAAGGTGGAGAATACTTAAGTCAAGAATTTCAAAGCTATCTGAGAGATAATAGGATATTATCTCAATGGAATCCTCTATTTACACCACAACATAACAATGTATCTGAAAGGAGAAATCGAACCATCTTACACATGGTTCAATCCATGATGAGCTTCACAACTCTGCCAAGTCATTTTAGGGTTATGCACTAGAAACTGCTATTTACATTCTAAACAGAGTTCTACTGGCTTCTAACCTGATAAAGATGATTACAAATCCCAATCAGGTTATGTGTTCTTATTTGTGAGAGGTGCAATTAGTTTAAAGAGTTCCAAAAAAGATACGACTACAAATTTAACTACTAAAGTAAAGTACCTTATAGCTTTCGATGCAGCTAACGAAGTAGTAAAGATCAAGAAGTTTATTACTGAACTAGGAGTGGTCCCTTCTATTGTTGACCTAGTACCCCTGTATTGTGACAACAATAGTGCCATCACATAGGCAAAGGAACCACAGTCCCGTCAATGATCCAAGCATGTTCTCAAGCGCTATAATCTAATCCAAAAGATAATTAGTAGGTAGGATGTAAAGATTGAGAGAGTCCCTACAAATCAGAACACTGTTGATCCTATCACTAAGGCACTGACTTAAAACAAGTTCGATTTACATGTAAATAATATGGGTATTAGATACATTGGTGATTGGCTCTAGTGCAATGAGAGATTGTTAGTTGCATGCCCTAGAGCACATGTGTAATAAGATTATTTCGTGTACATTTGAACATTTGTTTATAATAAAAGGCATTCTTTATTACATAAGTGCTTATGATTAATTCATTTGTTTGACATGAATCTTAAACTTTGTAATAAAGTCTCTAGTATCATTCATAGTGTAGAGGAAATCATAAAAAGTTCATGACATGAGATTCTTATTGCATGCAAATGTGAAATAACAAAACTATCCCTAGTCATAGTATTAACAATATGGGACATTATTAATGCAGATAGACTAGCACATGTTATACTCTTTGACTTGTTCAAATAGTAGTTCTCATAAGCTATAAGCATAGTGATGCTTAGAGTTAACATGTAACGATCAAAAAATCCTGGTGTTATGAATAGTACTTCCCGGGATATAAATAGTATTTTCGCGAAGGTGGGGGCACTAATTCTACTAAATGAAAATATTAATTATAATATAATTTTGGGTGAAATTTGAAGTCAAAATGTGGTCATTTAGGTGGTTAAAAATGACAATTAAATTTTACGACAATGTCACGTGAATAGTGACCTAGTTTTAGCTTAATAATAAAATATTCAAAAGTTGCATAGAAAATTTTGAGATTAATACAACTTGATACTCAAAAATTTTGATTAGCCTGTTGGTACTAGAATTGGAATTTTAGAGATTGAAAAGTATTTTTACTAAAAATCGAGTAACCTTAAAAACTATGTTTTTAATTAATTTTTTGTGTTTTTCGGGCATGGATTTTTACAGGCTTTTGAGGTTTGATTTATAGATAATTATAGGTTTCTCATATGTCAAAAAAAAAAGGCAAGAAAAACTGAAAAAAATGGTATGAAAGGGATCAAAATGGGTCAAAGGATGAATAGTGTCATCCGCTTCCCCATTTTTTAGCAACCAATGCCTTAAAGAGAGAAACCACCATTTTTTTCACTTCTCTCTACCATTGTAAGCCCAATTTCTTCCATCTGAGACTCAATTATGTGCCTCCAAGACTTTTTAGATGTGGCTTCTACCTCGGGATTCACGAAAAATCAAAGAAAAAGCTCGATTTTTAGCCTTGATGAACAGCAACACGAATTTTTTTGGGTGAGTTTTTTCAAATCGTAATATTTTTTTCTATGTTCTTTAGGTGCTCAAAAGTCATTATATGTGGTTGGTTTTCATTTTTAATGTCCGTGTGATTTTTTATGAATTTTTACGTATCGAATCTATTATAGGCAGTTGGGAAAATCGACAAATCTCAAGATTAAGGGAAAGCCAAGGCATATGTGGTTCTCAAAAGTGTATTACAATGCTCTCAATATGTGTAATAGAATTAAATTATGCTTAATTAGTGAATGCCCTAGATATGCATAATATGTAAAAATGGGTAATTATAAGGAAAATGCCTAATTAAAGATATTAATGGATTTAATCATGTCAATTGGTATTTGTGATAATTATTGTTGTAATTGAATTGATAAATATTTGTATGGATGTATACATTGTTTGATGTACATATAGAATGTACATTATGTAAGTATGTATGAATGTGAGTAATTATGTGTAAAATGCTTATTTATGTGCACTAATGACTTTAATTGTGTTAAATGATAAATGAGATATAAAATCATGCATATAAGATAATTTGAATGTATGGATATGATGTAGAAGTAATGTTATGGTTATAATGCAAATATATGCATTATGATGTAAATAGTGTATAATTATGTGTATATGACTAATTATGCATGTAATTAGATTAAATTAAGTTTACATACATGCTAGATGTATGATGGAAAATGTTAATTGGTGGGAATACATGAGGAAGTATGTGAGGACATTATGTCCATATTGTATATGTGTTATGTATATAGTGAGTGCTTATGCCTATATGATATACTATGTTTGTATATGACTTAAATACATGTTGTATGTTATATTTGATGTATATTGAGTATATTATGGGTTCAAAATGAATAGGTACCTTGTATATGTATGTAGGGCTGAATGGACATAAAGGCATACGCATGCTTGTATGTCTTATTAATATATGTTTAACATGTTAAATGCTCATGTATGGTTATATAGGCATGAATGGGTATAAATTAGGTTATGTATAATGTATATATGATGGGTGATAAGGCATAAGGCATGAGGCTTGGTGGCCGAATGGCCCTTGATGTATACTTGATTGTGTACGTTTAACTATTTAAGGCATTATAGAAATGAATAAACAATTAAGGATAATAAGCATGAGTATGTGCCATATGATGCATGTTGTGATGAATGCATATATGAGCATGTTCATGATGCTATAATCTAATGATATTATAAGTGAATGTAAAGTCTTGATATTATATGCAAGTTTTGGGTTGGCGAATGGCCAACATGTATTTATATATATGTGAGTTTTACTTAATGCATAAGTTAGAGTTTGTATGTCACATTTTTTATATAATTGGTTTTGTATATGGCAAAATCATGATGTAACATAATTATGAGGCATATTATGAATAAGTGAGTTAATATGGCCAAATGGTCATGTATGAGGCAATAATATGATTGAGACCTATTATGTGCCTATTTGAGGTATTACACTATCATGTAATTCCATGATGCGTATTATGATGAGATTTGAGCATAATGCATCTTGAATGAGCTTATGCAAGTATAAGCATGAATATGGCGATCTCATGACATAAAGAAATAAATGATGTGTATAAGAGAAAATGAAATGTTAATTATATGCGATGTATAGGTGTGGATAAATGGTCTCAAAATATGGTTAATTACATGATATAATATGGTTGATCACTAAAAATAAGGCTTATGACATATTTTCCTGGTTTAGTCATTTATTGGCTAAACCAAAGCAATTGAAAATAATGTTAATCTTAAATTATGGTGATTTAACTAAAACTAAATTGATATTAGCCCATATGAGAAATAACTTAGTATAAATAGGTTGATCGATCAACTATAGAGTTTTATAATAGTTGTTAAGGTACCTTAGTGCCTTGATGCATTTAGTCTACAGATTCACTAAATGTCTGATCCATGGGTTTATATTTTTTATCTTTGGATCCATGTAGGTGTAGCTGTTGTGAAGGTCCAATAGGATCACTACACATATTTTATGCTAATGCAATAGCCATTTAAGGTCCAAGAGGGCCACTATACACTCATGCTGGTGCAGTAGCCGTAAGGTCCATAATGTGGGCCATTACACACCATGATCCTATTATCCATAAGATATTCATTTTACTATAAAATGGGCCTAATAAAGACATTTAATGGATCTTAATCGCATAATGTCTGATTATATGGTTGAGGCATGGTTTTTGTTTAATGCATGACCTATGATGAGTTGTGTGCATGATTTATATTGTGTTATTACATAAATGCATGCTATGGAAGATGTTAAATATAATGTGGCATTATGATTATTTATGTTCATGTATATTTTGTATGTTGATATTAAGGTATAAATGCACAAGTTAATCTGATTACACCACTAAGTTATTGCTTAGCTTGTCATTTGTTTTACGATGCATAGGTAAAGAGACAGTTTGAGCATAGGTATCAGGACTTCAAAATTATTGAGAGAAGGTTGTTTCTTTTGCTATAATTTTGTTTATGTATCTAGAATTATGTAATGTATAGGGTTAAAGACTTATATGATGTATTATGGGAAAATAGGCTTAAATTGTATATAACTGTAACTTTTTGGACTTTAAAGTCTGTAACCTATTTTACAATCTATTTAAACTATTTTTATTGTATGATGTCTCTTCTTAAGGTTGAGATTGATGTTTGTATTGATATGTGATGTTAGAGTGATTAAAGGATCACAAATGTTGGGGAATGATTAAAAATGATTATAGAAGTATTGTTTTGTTATGTTGGTTATTATTTATTTTTGGGATAGTTCTCAGTATACCCGTTATATTGCCAAATTTTCGACACGAGGATTCTCAAGAGTGAACTATAACTATATTTTTGAAAAGTTTTTGATAATCCATATTTTCATAAGATAATTATTCTTGAAAGTTGTTTCAAACTCATGGTTTAAGTACATTTGATAGTTGAGTTCGAATAACACATTTGTGTGTGCACTCCTTAATTAGGCTCGACGACCGGCCGGTGACCAGATCGAGTAAGGGGTGTCATATAACATGTGAATGCTTGTTTGAGAAATAAGTTCATTGCAGACCCCAAACATGAGATCTTCACATGAATACATAATTTATGTCGGTGAAGTCATTTTATCATATTAATAAGTGTAAGTATCTTATTATTTGAGATCACTAAGGTTATCTTAAGTATCAAAGGGTATACTTTAACTCTGATGCTTTTTGTTCACCATGATGTATACATAGCTAGGATGTTTAATATATTCTGAGATACTTGAAGGTAGTTGAGTGATCAATAAAGGATTCAGGATTCACCATACTAGATTATAATAGAGAGTTTATCACACAAATCTAATATATCTTTATTTAGGGAATCTCTTATCAGAGTGAAATGAAAGTGTGAATGAGATTCACAAGAGCATTTTAGGAATAAAGATGTAAATATTATAATTAATATATTTAGGGCTTGATTAAACATGCTTAATAAAGCATTGAGTTGACATAAGTCCATACTCAAACCTAGACGAGATAAAGTATAGTGAAAAGAATAATTGCACAGTAATTGCATATGGAATGCCTAAGTCAAACCACTTGACTTTTTAATACTTGGGTAGTCTTGATGTATGGCTAGACACCTTTCAAGACTTGTATATAAATGTATTATTAATTGGGAATTAATTATGGGCTCAATGAGATTGAACCATAAGAGTCCTAGCTGGATTAGGACTCTAATTCATTGTGTATTGCCAACGTATTTTAAAAATCCATAGGGTCACACACTTAAAGAATTGAAATTATTATTAAAGTGTTTAATATTTCGATGATATGAGATATCATTGAAATGGGAACAAATAAAGAAGAAAAAGAGAAATTGGGCTTGGAGCCCAATTGACCCAGTTTGACCTTTTTAAGCGTTAAAAAGGACTTGGGCATTAGAGGCCTAATTAAGGGTCCATTTTAATCTGATTTTAAATAGACCTTTTAAGGATTAAAAGGACCATAAATTAGGCTTGCGTTTGATTTAAATTAAGGCTTAAAAGAGCCTTAGAAGGAAGCCCAGAAAGGGCCTCAAAGTTCTATGTGCATAGACCCTCTTATTGGGCCATGTGCAATAGGCAAAAAGGGGCCTAATTTGTGGGTCTCCTTGAACAAGATTTAGGTCAATTTTTAAAGGTTAAATCTACCCTAAAAGGGTTTCTTTCTGTATGAATAGCCTACATAAAATCAACTAATACAAGCAACCACCAAATAGACAGAAAATTCGCATGTTCTCCTTATGAATTTTCAGATTCTCTTCTTCTTCTTCTCCCTTCTAAATATCTTACTAGCACCTAGATATTCAGTTGTTCTTTATTTCAATTCTTGTATGGATACCTTGGAGGTGTTCTCGGTGAGGATCAATGTAGTTTGCTACAACCCGACGAGGTGAGTTAAAGATAAGGAATTACCAATCAATAGATAACAATAAAATTTCTATGTTGCTTAATTTTTCTGTTATCTGTCGTTTTGATTTTTTTGGATCCTTATTATCATTGCTTGGTTTTACACCAAAATTTTAATTTTCTATTATGATTGACTTGTGTAAAACCAACAGCATGCACATGTAGTCTGCATAGCAAGGAAGATCAAACGAGTTCGCATGGACTCAACAACGTTCGACCAAGACATATTTTATTATGTACTTTATTTTATTTTGGTTACAAATCTTTTAAGACTTCTTTTGGTTTTGGGTTGTAATAAGTATGTTAATTAACTTGTTTTACATGTAAAGTATAAATCTTGCATTAATGGCTTTCCTAGATAATAATTTGGTGTTTTCTAATAAAGTGATTTTGATTTTCATTAATAAAAGTCAAAATAAAAATGTATTTTAACTAAGACTAATATCCTAAAGATGAGAGTTGGGTAATTACTGCCAATTCCTATGAAATTATAAGTAATTGTAAAGAAAAAATTCAATTTTTTTATTCATTTATTGTTATGATTCTTTCAAACTAATTGTTATAAAATTGTAAAATATTATTTAATATCATAAAATTATTAATTTTATTAAGGGAAAAGGTATTTTTTGCTCTTAATGTTTGTCTCAAAACTCTATATTGCCCTTCAAGTTATTTTTAAAATAAAAATACATCTCTAATTGTTTAAAATAATGTTAAAATATCCTTATAGTTGTTGAAATTTGTGCAAAAATGTCATACAATTATTAAAAACTGTGCTAAAATACTCATATTCTCTAACGCTTTCAAAGGCTTATTAGCATTATTTTTAACTACTATAAGGGAATTTTTGCTCCAAAAATAATTTGAATAGCAAAATAGAGTTCTGATACAAACATTAAAGGTAAAAAAATACATTTTTTCTTTTATAATGATTAAAATATCATTTTATTTTATTAAATACCAAGAAAAATTTTATGTAGTATGTATATAATTTGTTCCAGTACATTTTTGGTTTGAAATTTGATAAAAATTAAAATCTATTCCAAATTAAAGTCAACAGTATATTTCATTCGATTATAATAAAAAAAAGTCAATAGTATGATTTAGTATTTGGTTCTTTTTTTTGATACTTGGTTCGGTACAAAAAAAAATATAAGATCCGTGTAAACCTTTAATCTACTTAATTTTATATAATTTTGTAACTTTTAATTTTTTCGGTGCTCAAGTTTCAATGTGGCTTCAACCAACATAGGTTGAGTTTAGATGCAAAATTTATTTGGGTTCAGCCCAAACTCGAGACAATCTCACTACAAAAAAAAAGGGATATTGCGACAGATTCTGCAACGGAAATAATTCTATCGCGGATCTGCGACGGATCAGGGACAGATTTATCATTCCGTCGCGAATTTATAAATAATAAAAAAAAAAAATCGCGACAGAATAAAAAATTCGTCGCAAATTATGACGCCATTCTTTGGCTTCGGAATTTCCGTCGCAAATTTTTTCCCTATTAAAAAAGATAAAAAAATTCTGCGACGGAATATTGTCCGCGCCTGATTCTGCGACAGAATTTCCATCGCAGAATTAAAATTATAATATATTAAATTATAAAAATATAAAATATTAAAATTTTATTAATTATTAATTTCACTCAAAATTTTAAAATTTTATTTTATAATATATTATTAATAAAATTTTATTAATAATA
>CANXYI011990501.1:0-15529 GCA_948208565.1 Hura crepitans
ACAAAATGACCCAATTGGCTTTTATACATGCTTCCTAAGGCTAAAATGGGCATTCTAGCGAAAATGGCCTTTTTTGGGCACAAAACGATCATTTTTGGGCATGAACACAGTTGTTTTGGTAGGCAAAAATGGCAGTTTTGAATTTTTTTTAAGAAAAAGTTTTGAGATCTTTGGTTTGGATGTAAAAAATCCATTTTTGGGATTTTTGTCCTTTTTATCATCATTAGGCAAATCGAACCTAGGAGCCCTCGAAACCCAGTGTCTATAGTAGCTTAAGTTTCATCTTGACATTTTACATAATTGCATTATGCATGACATAATTTTTATAATCAAAATATGTGCATGTGTTGTATAAAATGAGCATGGCATGCTAGTAGCCCTGATATAGAAGGGACTTGGTGGAGGTAAAAGAGAGAGAGAATGATATGGTGACAACAGAAAGAAAATGGTAAGGAGCAATGAGTGGGTAGAGAATTGAGATTAGTGTTGATACAATGGGTTAGTATGGAAAGGATTAGGAATGCTAAGGTAAGAACTCTATGAGGATATAAGAAAAATGGAATAATGCAAGGTATACTGAAACATCATAGTAAGCATAGGCAAGCAGCCAAACCCTTTTCAACTTAAAAGAGAAAGTGGACAAGGTGGTCAGTGAATATAAAAATATCCATAAGGGGAACTATTAAACATATGAAAGGAACTATGATAAAGATGTCTGTAAAGGGTTCAAGGTATAACAATATAGCTAAGTAACTAGTTGGAAGAAATGGTAAGAAAGGAGAAACGTGACATACAGTTATGATGATTAAGGAAGTTGGTCTAAGTGAATTCTAGTAATGAGGAACATGAGGTGATGTTGATAAATAAGGAACAAGAATGCATAGTCCAACATTTGAGAATTCTATAGAGAGAAGCTTAAATGAAAAAGGTTATAATGAAAAAGTTAAATAAGGATATTCCCTTGTATTACTAAAAGATTTGTATTAAAGATTAGTAATCAATAATGAGATGTGCGAACAATTGTGAAAAGAGGACGGAATATGTCATAATAACGGTAAAAGGTATATTAGGGAAACTCCACCCATAAGCAAAGTAAAGAAGTGATACAGACCCATAAAAAGGGAATTTAACTGAGGAAGGAAAGAACCAATAGGAAATAAGAGTGCTATACTTTTACTACTTAGGAAGATAAATAAAGAAGAAAAGTGCATTAATGAGAGACTATAGATGGCTGGACATAAAGGTTTAAACCTACTAGAAAAAGAAAAAGGCTAGAATAAAAAAAAGGGGAATGTTGTAGTAACTAGGCGTATGACCACAAAAAATATTTTGAGGATGAAATTTCTTAAGAGGGGAAGAATTATAACACCTGAAATATCATCATTTTGTGAATAGTACTCCTGAGCTTGGTATAGTGTCATTCCGGACACTGAAGGGTCATATAGTAGTAAAAGGGGTACTGGCTAACCAAACTTTAACCAACCAAAAAATGATGAAAATGATTGAATTAAAAATTTTAGCAGAACTAATAAATTATTTCGGGTAGAGAACTAGTGACTAATGACTTTAGTTGGGGTTGTATCGAGACAGCTCCGAGAAGTGTATGGATGGACCCAAAAATATCATGCCCTAAAGCTTAAAAATTCCAATAAGCTTATTAGAGAAGGAATTTTAATATTTCAAGGTCATTTCATAATTATTCAAAATTTTTGAATTAAGTGAGAGAATAGTAACCCTAGCTCCCGAAGGAGTTTTGACCTGAAATATTATGGGACCCTTAATGGATATAATCAAGAATTTTTGGATTTGGAATCATAATTTTTAGAGGTCTAGAGAAATTATTTGAAATTTTCAAATTTTAAAAGAAAATAAAATTAATTTGGGTTATTCGATCAATAAGTAGCGTGATCGGGGCCATACACCTTGTTTATACATCTAAGTGTACATGGTGTGTGTATAGGATATAAAGAAAGTTATCTTCTCCCTTTTTCCCAAGAAAGCCAATGCCACCTCTTATATCTCCTCCCTCCATTTTTGTTCAATCTTTCTCTCTCCATACACCATAAAAAACCTAAGAAAATTATATAAGTCTTAGCCTCCACAATCCCTTAAGCATTCTTAAAGTGTTAGAACTCAGAAAGGTAATCTAGAATTGAAGTTATAAGGATAGAGTGAATAGCAACTTTTTGGTGGGTAAGTGATTTCTTTTAAGGTTTATTATTTCTCTTAGGGAGTATGTGAAGGGTAGATGTCATATATAAAGAGACATTTTAATTTGGAGTTATGTGTAATTTTGTAGGAATTTTTAAATGATGAACCCTAATATGCCATTTTGGGAAATGATGGAAAATGGTGTAAAAAGATGGAATTGATGGTTCTGGAATGGTTTCGACATGATTGGGAGACCATTATAAGTGAATTAAGCCGAAACATGCTTTTTATTTTCAAGAAATGTTAGACTGGGGTTATATATGTGTGTATGAAAGTTGTAGTTTTGTATGTGTGTATGGTAATTTGGATGTGTTATGCATTCTAGGCTATGTAATTAGAGGATACAAGAAGATGTGGATGTGGTTTAGATAAGAAAAGCATGTGGAAGTATGTGAAGCATGTATGACCAAATGCATGTCCTATATGTCATGGCATGTGTATGGGTGTATGGCATGAATACATGGGATTTTAGGATGGTAACATGACGTATGACATGGAAGTGACATGAAATGTGGAGATAGTTGCATGGTTATATGTAAAAATATGATAAGGCAGGATGTAGGAATAATGTATGTGAGATGGACATATAAAGACATGGTATGTAATAAGTAGAGTGTATAATGTTAGGTGAACGTGTAGGAATTTAATTGGTATTTGTTGTTTAAGAGTTGATGTTAAAAATGATGATTAGGTATGATAATATGGAATTAGTGTTAGATGGTGTGGAATACCTTAAGGTATAATGGTATGAGGTAAAGAAGGAATGGAAAAGGACCAAATGAATAGTGGAAGGAATTACCAAATGAATATTAACAATTATGTAAAAAGACTTGTAACTGTCTAAGAAAATAAAAGTGACCCGTAATTGCCTCAAAAAAAATGATAAAGTGAAATAGGGTGATAACTGTATCCTATTGACATGGAAATAATCTAAATAGATGACTTGAAAGGGAGAAAAATTATAAATTGATTAAATTTAAAAATAAAACTGGAAATAGAGCTGAACTTTCAAAAATGCTGAAGAATAAAATTATTCAATAGGACCAAAATATTGTCATCAAATAATTTATGAATAAACAAACTTCAACAAATAAATAGATGATCATTTTGTGGAATTCGGATATAAAAGTGAAAGTATATTTACTAAGGCATTAAATATAGTCATATAGTGTGTTTGTTATAAAGAGTACCATGGCAATACATTGAGATTGACATTAAGTGTTATAAATAATAAAATACTATCAAGATCCTAAGAGGAAAAAGGTAAAATGTTGGATATAGGAAAAAAAATGTCATCTTATAGTAATGTAAGGAACTAATATGTAATAGGAGGATAAAACCTTTCAAAACCATAATAGTAATGTAATATATGTACACCTTTACATGAAAAGGGAACCAGAATATAGTATAGAAATGAGATAAAAGAGAAATGAATAATATTCACAAAGTAAAATGAAATGGGAGTTGAGAATACTAGAGATCAAGAGATTAGCATGACACTGAATGAATAGTTTAAATCATATGATAGCAGATTAGAAAAATGAGAACAATGTTCCTGTTATGAATATCTTAAATAACAAAAGTAATGACCAATGGTCCTAAAGATAAATAATATGGATATTGCCTACTAGTTAAGTATACACTGGATAGGTTGACCAGTCAATTAGAGATTAATAGTTGCTAGAGGCTAGGTCTAAATAGATTTTAGCCTGTGTATGGTAGGTGTAGCCACTGAGTCATTATTTAAGCCTACACACTTCGAGTATTAGGAGGTCTATGAACTAATCCTTACTACCCACTTGTGGATATTGGGAGGTCCTACAGGTCTAATCCTTACTATTCACCAAGGTGTTGCTTGTGATCATATGTGTTGGGATATTGGGAGGTCTCACGATGCTGATCCCTACTATCCCCTTTGCAAATATTGGGAGGTCCATAGATTGAACCCTACTATCTGTCTTTCTAGTATTGGGAGGTTCTGAGAAACTGATCCCTACTCTAAAATGAAGGGTGTGTACAAACACCAAGGTCCAAAATATGGGCCACTGTACTAGTTGATATCTATCCAATTCTTAAAATAGGTAGGTGCAACTACTGAGGCCTAAAATAGGGGCCACTACACAACATGATTCCCGATATCTAGTGGTTGGAAGTTCTTCCTAAATTTTAAGGGTTGAATGGAATAACTAAGAAACTCACATGGATTTAATAACTATAATAAAAAGATTGGCATATTAGCTATAATAGTTGAGACAACCTACGAGTAAAATCAATAGGAATAAGAGCCAAGCTATATAAAAAGAAACTTAATAAGTGCATATAATTTTGGGTATAAATCCTAAAGGAAATAAAGGACTTATGGGAAAAAGAATGTATAAGAAAAGTATATAAAATGGGGTTAAGTTATAGAAGAGTAAGACTGTCATAAACAAACTTTGAATGGAGTACCTAATCAAAGTCAGACATATAATACAATCCATGTCAAGATGATAAAGGACTTAATAGTGTAAGCTAATTAACTAATGATGAAAATAAGCAAATAAACTATCTAATCAAAGAAACATGAGTTTTGAAAAGATATTTGCACAAAAGTATATTAATGAAAGTGATGAATAAGTAAGTACCAAAAGAATACCCGAAACATAAGCTAATAGTCAATATGATGTGGTATGAGTAAAATGGTGAGCATTCTTGAGATATTGCCTTAAGAGGTCAATTTTCAAGTAAAGACTTAGTTACTAATTAGTCTAGTATTAGAGACTTGATTGTGTGTGGAATTGAGTTCATGTTACAATGCATGTTTGGTTAAATTCACCATTGAGTGTATACTTAGCGTATCGATTATCCGATGCGCAGGTAATAGATTTGACTGGTGTTGTAAGGTGACCAACAATGTAGCCGAAGCCTGTCTAGGTAAGATAGTATCCTTTTTAAATTGTTATGTATTAGTAGATAAAGGCACTCATGCATGTTATTATGAATTATTAGGTAATATTATGTTTAAGTCGATGAAGGGTATATTACAATCATAAAGTAAGAGAAGTTTGTTACTATAGGCAATAGCTGGGTGTGATAAATTACTATAAGACCAGGCCTAGGAATGTCATGTGTTTGGAAGGCATACCATGTATCCTTAGCACCGAAAAATAATATTTTAATATAGATAAGAGTAAATATTAGTGGAAGTTAAATGAAAGCTACCTAGGGAAATCCAAGGATGGGTGACCTCTGGGAAGTAACGTCCTTTGTCTATTTTCTTACAGAATAGGTAGGGACTGTTACATCAAATGCCTTAAATTCACTGACCTCACTATCAAAGAAGTTGAATGCTTCACTTCAAGCTTGAAAGAGACCACAAACTAGCTCACTTCTTTTTTTTCCTCCATTCACGCTGACATCATTTCAAAAATTCACCAAAAATCACACATCTCTAAATTAAATTCCAATCATATAGGTGTTCTTAGAATCATCAAATCCCCAAAGAAATAAATTAAAAAGGGCTAAAAATACTTACACATCAAAAGTTGCCCTTTTAGTCCTCTTTGATATACACCTTAATCTATCTTGAATTTTCTTGCAATCTAGGGACTTCTATGGCCTCCAACACCTTCAGAAGTTAATTATTAACACAATTAGGGGATTTTTTTTGTCGCAATAGGCAAGGGAAAAGCTTGCATGAAGGAATGAAAATGGTGGGCTGAAAATGGTATCGAGAGGGAGGAAAAGGAAATAATAAGAAGAAGGCAGAAGGGTGGGTGGATAAGGCCAAGTGGCCACTTAGGTGGAAAATAGGGTATTATATAGTGGTTGAGGTGACACGGTTGGGGCCCACATGCCACCCAAACAACTCGAAAAAGCTCGATTTTGATAGAAACTTTGAAGAATTTTTAAAAATCATTGGGACCTCCAAAAATCATTGTGTTTGTTTTAAAAATCCTTAATTAGTCCCATTTAGAGGCTCATAAAATTTCATGGCTAAATTTCATTGACGGGATAACTAACCAATTGCCTCGATTTACATGCAAAACCTTAAAATTAAGAAAATTTGCAAATGACCTTGAAATTCAAAAATTCTTTCACTAATGGACGTAGGGGAATTTTTAACCTTCAGGGTATCCCATTTTTAGGTCTGTCTAGGCACATCCCAGGTCATTCCTGGCTCGACTCCATTTGAGGCTACGACCTACTAGATTACAGTCTAAAATAATTTATTAGATCTTCTAAATCTTTAAATTAAGTCAATTTCATCATTTTATGTCCCATTGAAGTTTTATGGCCAATACCCTTGCCTTGAGCCTCGTGAAGGTGACTTGACTCTTTGGGAACACTCTTTGGCCTTAAAGGTACTGTTCACAAAGCCTCAACTTAAGGACATTATAGCCTAAGAAGATAATTCCAAACTAGATAGAGAACTAGAGGGTTATAAGGAACTAGAAGAGAATGCATCCCTAGTTAATAAGATAAGGACCTAATACTATTTCAAAGACAAAATAGTTTATGTAAGAGGAGATTTGTAACATCTTGAAGATTTTCAAATTGAGTTATTGTAAGTGAATTGCATAGCTTGAGATTTAATATTAAGATTTATATGTCAAGTAAATGAATGTAAAAAATATATAATAAAATAAAATGGTAATAAATTAAAATAAAGGTGTAACTAAAATAGCATGTTGAAAATAGGAAATGGGACAAAACCAACTTGGTATGTTGGTTAAATTATCAAAAGGCTTAAGCAGTAGGTAAAAGAAAGTGAAAAAAAAAGGAAAAAAATAAAAAAAGCATAAAACTAAAACTTCAACAGTGCAATTAGAGAGGAAGCATAGGAGTTGAATGGCAATAGTGAGGATTGGGAATTCAAGCAAGGAATCCTCGACAACAACAAGGGAAGGCACTTTTTTATAAGCATGGGGTAGCCCTATTATTGCTAGCAAATAATGCTACTACTAGTGTAAGAGGGTGCAATAGCTGTTACTACTAGCTATGGACAGTGAGCATTATGCCACTACTATGGTATGGCACCTGTTGTAGGAAGGGATAGAGGAAATAATGGCATAGAGGATAAATGAAATTAGTAGGGGAAAGCAAGACACATGAAATAGTAGTTGCTACTAGTGCTGCAATGTTAGAGTGGCCCTACTGTTATAGCAAGGTAATGCATTGTTAGCACATTGGAGCACAACCGCTATCACATCAATAGGTATGACCTTTATTTCCTCTTTCCTATTTCTGATGGCTTATAAAATTGTTGGGGAATTGGTAGTGCTATTGAAGCTGTGGGGGTGATTGCTATGGTAATAGTCAATTGTGAAAAGATGTTACAATAGAAAAAATATAGTAGAGCTATTGCAATTCGGTGGCATAGATAAAGGTAATAGTAGTTGGGTTTGTCAAAGTAAGTAGGTCAAAATGAAAGTAGAATGTGAAGGATAGAAGTGGCTAAACAACAAGTGTAGTAATACACACAGAAATGGCACTAGCTGCTGTAAACAACAAAATGAAGATAGATACAAGTGTAAATAGTAAAACAAGTGTTTCCTTTATATCTACATGTATGGTTTTGGTTGCTTGGTTTAACTTATATAAATTTATTTGTCAATGATAAAATTTCTTAAATATTAATATTATGGTAGATATTTTTAGGGTATTGGGGGTGATCCCTGTAGTTAGATAAGGCTATAAGAATGAGTGGAATATGTGGCAATAGAAAAACAAAAATTACAAAACATTTACAGTGGAATTGAGTTGTAGAATTTAGTCACCATAGTTATAATCTTTGTATGAGATAGTGAGAAATTGAACCACATAAAAGGATAAAAAATTTAGAAAAAGTAGAAAGTGTGAAAAAAGGGATTGATTGGGGAATCGATTGGAGCAATTAGCTTTATTGGGACTACTATATATGGGATGAAAAAAAAAGGCAAGTATTATTTTACAATTATTATGTTAAATTTAGTAATTGAAGGGTAGAGGATTTGGCTATGAATAATTGAAAAAGTGAAAGTAAAATGATTTAAAGGAATAGGAATAAGGCCTAGCAAAGTTTCTTGATTTACGTGGATTATAAGGGAAAGAGTAGACATTCCACTTGAATTATAGGACTTGTGTGGAAGTCTCAGGTTTTATAAGATGAGTGCCCAATAAGAATATGGAGTAATTAATATTAAAAAAGATAGATTACTATTTCTTTAATTTATAGTTATTAGATTTGACTTGGCATATAATAAGGTTAACTTAATACATGATTATAATGATTTCCTTCGAGAACCGTAGAATTTCAGCTAGTAAATACCTGAGTATTTATAGGTAGTAATAACCTGTGAAGTTTTAGTATGAGGTCTAAAGATTATTATCAATTACAGGAGTAACTCAGTTTAATTATTTTCATGTATATACATGTATCCATATACATATGAGAGAGTTGTAACTTGGTTTCAAATGGTGCTTATATACTTAATGAAAAATGTTAAGGATGTAAATAGCATGGGCTTTATATCCATATTTATATATACATAATGTATGTTAAAATGCTATTTTTTATGTAAACTGAATGGTTTTTGGGGTTAAACATAAAGTAAATAAACGTCTATAGAAGAAGACACATTAACATCTTAAACTTAGGTGTATTACCAAGCTTTTTAGTAAACACAAGTAGATACTATTTAAGATGAAGGTTAACTGATGTTCTAGAAGCAAAGGATTTCTATTTGCTATTTGTAGTTAGGTTTCGATTTTAAATTGAAGATATGAGCTATAATCAAGTACTTAATAGACGAATGTACTTACCTAGGTTATATAATTATGAATACCATACTTGTTTTTATAGCCATCATGAATTGCATTTAGGAGTATTAGATTTGGTATGTATACTTAAGTTTCACAAGCAAATTATTAGTTTAAATTTAATAGGCTTAAATAGTTAGCTTTAAACTAGTTATTTCTATTAGTCTTGAAAGTGCATCATACACAATGCGGAGTTTATGATACTGGTATATATGGTGTTGTTGTATGCATATGCATGAATTTAATATTATGAAAATGAATAAGCAAGTTCTAAAATGTGGGGGAAATAGATTTACATGTGTTAGCCATGATAATAGCATAATAAAGAAAAAGGCACTTGAATAATTGAATCAAGGCCTATAATTAAGAATTAGATATAGATTTGAGTTTTATAAGTTGATTTGCTAAGTTCAAATAAGATAAATTACTTCATTTATAATGCTAGCCCATGCTAAGGAAATTATCCCCTATTAAGTGGAAGGTATGTACTCATCTCTATAAGCTACTCTAAATTGCATATGGATACAACTACTTTATTCTTTTGGAATTGGCAAGTGACCTATACACCTATTTAGTTACATACTTAATCATAGTTACTTTATATTGGCACTCTCGTGCACTTGAAAACTTGAATTATGCCTTCATTTTTATTTCACAATGCGTAGTTAGAAGACTTAATGCTTATGTTCCACTTAAGCCACACTTGTACTGTAACAGGATCATACATATAAATATTTATGCAATAATAATATGTCACATACCAAATTCATAGATCATGCATCCATTTGGGTACGTGAATAATTTAGATCCTTCTATAATTGCAAATGAGATTAAAAATGTAGCATTACAACAATTGTATGCTCTTTATATTTATTATTAATTAACAAAGAATAAATAGAGTCTATTATAAGGAGAGAATGAAAGATTTAGGAAGTAAATTGAAGGCTGAATAACAAGACCAAATAAATTCAACCTTAGGAAATACATCCACATACTCTAACACCATTGTTATAGCACTAGCATTTGGCTTTCCTTTACTGACAACATACACATGTTCTAAGAAAGCCTAATAAGCCTTCCTTAACATTATTTAGCCATAATAGCTGATATCACATTGGAGAAAAAAATATGTTCTCTCACTAACCACTGTAATCTTTACTCCATCATTAGTCTTAAGAGATATTCACTTCTAACCACTGTCCATAACCACTAGATACTTGGATAGCTAATCCATGTCCAAGATCAAGTCAAACTCATTATAAGGTAGCTTAATGAGATGGGCCAAAAACTGATGTCCTTGTACTTTTAAGGAACATTCTTTGTAGACCTTATTCACAACTACATACTGACCTATAGTATTGCTAACCATAATCTCTATGTCAACATTTTCTAATGCTAACCCCTAGTCTTGTGCCTATGTAGAGCATATATATGAGTTTGTAGACCCTGTATCAATCAAAGCTAAAGTAGAAGAATCAAAGAGAAGAAAGGTACCTATTATCACATTAGGCAAATTAGTCTCCTCTATAGCTTTGATGGTGTACTACCTAGTAGGTGGTCTAGGCTCTTCTTTGCTCTTAGCCTTGACTCCCTGTATACCCTTTATCTTCTCTCCTCGATCCCTTCTCTAACCTTTAATAGATTTAAGTGTAGATCCATATCCACCCTTTGGCTAATTTGAGCAGTCTCTGATAAAATGGCCTGCTACACCACACCTAAAACAAACTCCTAGTCTAGATCTCTAACAATCCCTATTATGTCTCCTATGACAAGTCTAACACTTAAGCCACTAAATACTCTGAGTTATAGTCACTAAAGCACTAGCAACCTGAGACTATTACTATCTTGTCTTACTCTATGCAACATATCCTTATCTCTGTGATTGACCTGACTTTTAGGTCTGCAGTGGTGCCCTAGATTAACTCCCTCTAAACTTCTTCTCTATATGCTGTGTTGCACTAATTGATCCTGGACCATATGATCTCTTCTTTTGGTAAAACTCTCTTCTCTCCTTCTGTACCTTTTCTGCTATATGGCAAGCTACTACTAGTGTATAGAAATCTTGAATCATCATAGGAGCTATGTTTGCCTAAATCTCTGTATTTAACCCCTTCTTAAATCTCTTGCACCTATCAATTTCAGTCTAAACTATGTCTTTAACATATCTACTTAAAATGGCAAAGTCTTTCTCATACTTTAATATTAACTTCTATCCTTGTTTAAAGTCCATAAACTCTTATCTTTTAGCATCTAAGTACTACCCAAATATATATTTCTTCTGGAACACCTCTAAGAAGTAATCCTAAGTCAAGTTAGCTTTATTCTTATGTTCTGTCAAAGCTTTCCACACTTGAAAGCTACCCTTTGTAATAAAGAATTGGCAAAAATAACCTTTTCTTCTAGTGTAGACTTAAGCTACTACATAAGTTTGATAGTTCTATCTAACTAGTACTCTATTGCACTAGCATTCACTATAACTCTGCCCCTAAAATCCTCGACCCCCATTTTATTGATCCTCTAAAGGTAAGACTTTTGGAGAGCCTATTATACCAGAGTTGGCTACTAGATTTATGGAGGCGGTAGGGAAGCTTATAATATGGTCTGTCTCAGTAGATCTAACATCTCTCTCAGAAAAATTAGTGGCATTTATACTATTAAGGATGCTCACCTAGCCTCAAATCTAGAAATAGACACAGCTATGATAGCTTTTTACCTAATTGATGTTGGAGTATAGCTCTCGACCTCTTCCTCACTGTGAGTATTTGAACTCATCATAAATTGTAGGCAAAAGAATAGATTAAAGCCTCAATGCCATATTATTATGTGATGCAAGATTTTAAACTAATAGCCCATATAAATAACCTTTAAAGATTAGGGAATGCCAAAATTAGAGCTTTGATATCACCAAATGAGACACCCCTTACCCGATTTGATTGTCGAACACGAATAATCAGTATGCATACAAACATGTTACCAAACTTACTTATCCCTTTTTCTATTACTCAAAAATCCAAAAAATTAAAAACCATTTTAAATTCATGTTTGATTTATAGTAAAATCTTAAAAATTTTGTTCTTAAATAATTAAAAATCCATTTAACATGTTACATCCATTTTGGGAATCCTCGTGTCAAAAATTTGGCAGCATAACAGGTGTATCGAGATACTATCCCAAAATGAATAATAACCAATGAAAGAAAATAGCACTTTTAAAAATCATTCATTCCATTCTAAACACAAATTGGTCAGCTTAACCATCCAACAATAGCTTAATAGCTCAATAACACAATAACATAATTTTTTCCTTATAATCATCAAAATACAGTTTAAGCATACTTAAGTAGTTACCAAAAGCAATAATAACCCAAATTAGGCCTAATCTCTCTCATGTTATAGAAAATTGCCATTAAACTATTTACATCACAATAACAATATGTACAAATCATCAAAATACCAAAAAGTATCTTGCTCTTGATCTGTAATCGTTATGAGGCTTTAACTCTAATCTAGTTTCTTCAAGCTATGCTTTAAAAATAAAAAGATGCGCTAATCACATTTGCTTTGTGGCGTAATTAAGGAAATTTAAGTGCTCACATATTCACATGTATATGTATAGAATGGGAATGCAAATGTGTACACCAATATACTTACATGCTCATAATATGACATAAAATAAACCAAACATTTAATCATATCACAATCTCATAAACATGTATTACATCTCAATCAATACCCGTAAGCATATTTAAAACCAATTATTAGAATAATTAATTAATTACCTTATTCACATATTTCAATGCTCATATTTATGAAAACATATGGCTATACTAGATAATAGGAACATTGAGCAACTAAGGCTATTAAAACCACAAAGGCCTATAATCTAAACCTAAAGGTCATTATCCATACCAAAAGGTTATTATTTAGACCCAAAGGTCATAACCAAACAAAAAGGTTATTACCTAGACTTGAAGGTCATTAAGAGACACTGAAGTGTCCTAGTGGTTGCTAAACCCCTAGTTAACCGATTAACCTATCTAATCTAGGTTGTTAACTAGTATAAGCTAATCACTATATTTAATTTTTTTGTTTAAATCAATTTCAGTAGCTTAATTAATTTTTACAATTTGGTTAGGCTAACAAATGACCAATCAAGAAACAATATCTTTTATGTTTATGAAATCTATGCCTAAGCTTAAAACAATGTACATAATAAACTCATATGCACATACTATATAGCATAATCATCAACCATTTAGGACATCAACATATTCTTACCCATTTATATCTCCTCATAATACAACATAGCCATATTAGGCATAATTTTTTATTAACAACAACACATTATGCCCCGTGCATAATTTCAGCCATAATGCCTCTCCTAAGGCATTTACATATATCAATTGAGCAAAATTACAACACTATATTATTCCCAACATCAATCTCATGTATGGCACCTAACCATGCCATAGCACAAACCAAGTTCACATAAAAACATAAAAATATGTTTAACCAAATTACACCATAATCACAATTGCATCAATTTCTTTACTAGTTCATATATAATCCAACACATGCTCACATAGTAAAATTATAGGCCATTTGGCTATTTTACATTTGCACACACACTAATATGCATTTATCAATCTCAATGCACTAACATACTATATAATGTTCCTAACATGGTGATTTATATGCATCATGCCAATACATATCTATTCATCATCATAAAACACACATCCCAAGCACTATAACCATTTGCCCATGTAACACCCCCTACCCATTTCTACTTGAAACAGGTAGAGTGTGCTACTTTCCACTGAGGTCACCCATCTTAGGATTTCCCTACGGGCCTTTTATTTAACTTCTACCCAACTTTGACTAGGTTTGACTAACCTTGGCCTTAAGTCCATTCTAATTGTATATTCCCTGATTAATGTCTATTTTAGTCCATAAAAAATCCTATCGGACACAATCAGACATTCATAGGAAATTGGGCAGCGTAACGGCGGCCTTGGTAACTAACCCAAATCATCCTGCAAAGAAAAACACTTTTAATCCAACATCCACCCTTATTTCTCCGTTGGACCCTCTGGTTCTCCAAACTATAGCCAGTAACACAATATCAGAGTCAATCCATAAATCACAGGGTCATAGACCCATTAGCACACACATATGTAGAAATAGACATTCATTACCACACATAACCATGCATACATTCAGTTTATCACTATCAATGGTACATTCATCCCATATACCCACACTATCTATATATATGAGTGCATTCCTATTTACATACTCAAAAAAGGAAAATAAAATACTGAAGACTCTCTAGCAGCTACATTGGTGGTGGTGTTTAATGCTGACCCAAGCTTTGTCTATAGCCTGTGCATCAGAACATTGACATACTTAGTATAACACTCAGTGGTGGAATAATTCAAATATATTATGTCAGTTTATACACACATGCAATATGTTATGTTCTACACACAACAAGTATTCTTAAGACCCTGAGTTCATTTATTCATTTAAGTTAGCCTACTTAACTGATTCTTTAGTTCATTTATCAATCATTACAGCTCATTTTATCATTTTATAGGCCTATACCAAATAGATTGCACTTTAAGACACTGGACAACGGGATGCATCCTATGCAATGGCCCACTTTTAGGACCTAGGTAGCTGCACTTACCTCGATCAATAGTAGGGACCCATTCGTAGATCACTCCTAATATCAAACTAGCAGATTAGAGGGACCCATCTATAGACCACTCCCAATATCCATATATACATTAATAACCATGTAGGGTACATCATACAATCTTAGCGGCTGCACCCACCATAAACAACACAGGGTAGTAGGCCTTAAAAGGACTAACTACCTAGTAGCTACTTTATCCCCTAGTTAACGGTGAACCCATCCAATGAGTGTCTAACTGATGGGCCATGAACCATTTTAGACCATATTCATTATTAATTTATCCTTAGGCTACATTTATGGACCTAATTCACATAAATAATTATGACTTTGCCATTGTCACAAAATTCACTATTCATTTGGTTAGTTTCCGCAACTAATACTATTCATTTGGTCATTTTCTCATTTTATGCCTTCCATTACTCCTACCATTCAACTCCGATTTTTAAAGTTTCTTTACATCATCATTACCACATTAAATCCACATTATAAAGTATGCTAATTTCCCCAAGTTCTAGTCATATTTTTATATGAAATTAGGTCAAATTTTTAGGACGCATGACATGCCATTTTTTCTGGTCACTTTCCTTAGGATTTCTACACTTCATGTACACCTCTTTTGCACACCAAATGCACCAAATCTCTAAACACACATGCCATGCACATTATAAGATATCATTTGGCCACTTATTGCACACATACATACACATACCATTTCTTTCCAATTTATTCTACAAATCCTATTAATTTAATGACAATGTCATGATTATAATGCCAATTTGCCTAATTAACATACATATACCTAAGATGTCACATTTCCATACAATGGCACATACATGAA
>CANXYI011990553.1:0-10343 GCA_948208565.1 Hura crepitans
ATTTCTTTAAGTTTACTTCCTATTACCCTCATTAAGTTTTCATTGAGTTTCTCCTATAACTTCTTTATATCACCACCTATCTTCCTATAAGCATTCTAATTCTGAAAACATAGTAGTTTCTAATTACTTGTTCTTCAGTTCTTCTAGAAATAGGAAACCTATCCCATATCAGAATGGAGGGAAGATGATAAAGACGCATTCCCTTGCAGACGCGTTTTGGGTAAAGGGGTGGTTCGAATTTCATAGAAACTCCGGAGTTAAACGTGTTTGGACTAGAGCAGTACCAAGATGGGTGACTATTTGGGAAGTTCTTTCCTTTGCCCAAGAACAAAACCGTGAAAGGAAGTGGCCCAAAGCGGACAATATCTGCAAGGGGGTGATAGGGGCACTATTTAGTTGGTATTAGAGTCTGACCCTCCCTAGTACGAGTATGACAACGAGGACGCTATGTCCTAAGGTGGAGAGGACCACGCCTAGGGCAGATAGGAAACCTATCCCATATCGGAATAGAGGGAAGATGATAAAGACGCATTCCCATATAGACACGTTTTGGGTAAAGAGTTGGTTCGGATTTCGTAGAAACTCCAGAGTTAAACTTGTTTGGACCAGAGCAGTACCAAGATGGGTGACCATTTGGGATGTTCTTTCCTTTGCCCAAGAATAAAACCGTGAAGGGCAGTGGCCCAAAGCAGACAATACCTGCAAGGGGGTGACAGGGGCGTTACAATTAACCCACTCCTTCTGCTTTCCTTTCTTAATGCCCTACTCTATTCTTTCCCCCACCATAATGAAATCGAAAAAATTTGTAGTGGTATTGGCTAGAATTATGCTATAAAAGGAAGGTCCTATGGTTTCCAGAAAGTTGGTTATCATTTCTTTTTTTGTGAATTGAGGGATAACTTAAGCTACCTTATATCTCCATCTTTGAGTGCACTCCTTGAATGTTTTAGTTAATTATTTCTCCATGGCATGGAGATCATCTCTACTTGGTGCCATGTCGACATTATGCTTATACTACATCAAGAACGTGTCAGCTAAATCCTTCTATCGTTTGATGTGGTTTTTATCCAACTGTATGTACCATCTCAAGGAGGGCCCTGTTAAACTCTCTTGAAATACATGAACTAATAATTTTTCATTACTAACATGTGCAGCCATCCTATTATAATACATAGACAAATGGCTCTGAGGACAACTCTTCCCTTCATACTTTTCAAATTCAGGCATTTTGAATTTAAAAGGGATAACGACATCAAGTATCAAACATAACTATATTGCATCAATTGTTCCAAAAATATTTATCCCTTTTATCACTTTTAATCTTTCCTCTAATGATCCCAGCCTTTCTATCACCCCTTGGTTTATAGCTTCATTCAAGCTAGCTTGTACTTTAGGGTCATCCAAATCTGGAACCCCACTTATTTCCTCTTTTTATTTCATCGAACTTAGTTCAAAAAATATCCTTTGACCTGTTAGAGGGGTTCGTGCTATAGTTACTGGCGACACTATAGGAAAAGTAGCTGGCACCTCATCTATGATGGTTTTTCCTTTCAATAACTTTATGATCCTTGCCAACTGCTCTTTCATAATATTTACATCTAACAATTGTTCCTTGATTTGGTCAAGATCCCTTCTAATTTCTTCCTATTTCTGATCCTTTATCTATTTTTTCCTTAAGTAGGTAAAATACGGATGTCCAAGTGGAATAAGTTGATTAAATTGGTGGGCTATTTTGGTTTCCTATATATGGTCATATATAATATTAAGAAGTCAAAAACATGTTATTAACATAGTTCATTTATATTACATCATTTTAGCCTTAACACATTACATCTTCTTAAGTTTAGTTTATAGATTCTAAGCAAGATAATATTACATGCAATTTCACATGATTTATCCCAGATATGACTATCCTATGATGATTAATTTGTATTCATGTGGCAAAGTGATATGCAAGAGACATAAAAAATGCACAAAAATTAGCACCCTAAAAGAAAATGCAATTTAAAAATAGGAGAATTATAAACAAATCAATCTTACTAAGAAATCACGCATTCTTCCATAAAATCTAACTATTTAATTGTGAGGGTTTTTTGATCTCTATTTGTTCTTATTATATTTTTTTGGTTCCCTGTCTATTATCATCTAGCTAAACATCCATAAGGAATAGTTCAGACTTCGTCAATTTGACGTTGACATGGGTGAGAGTTTTCATAGGACATTACCGAGTTTCCCTTGAAGGCTCCCGTAGTAACCTTCTATTTTGCCTATGGGTAAGATCATTACTGACCTTGAAGTGAGTGTGTGTATACACAGTAAAAATCCTAAGAACATAATAAAGAAGACTCCATCCTAATCTGACTAAACAATTAAACCTTTATATAAAAAAATGACTAGTTGCATCTATCATTGACTCGGACCTTGATGCCTCTCTGACTAGGTAGGGATCTTTATAACATGGCTTTTAAGAAGAGAGAAAGAGTTGTCACAAACTGATTAAGGTGCAGTTGGTCACCAAAACAAAATAATCTAGTCTATTTCTGTGTGGGGAAGATATTAGACACCCCACGCCATATTTTAGTATATAAGGGTTTACTTAAGACGTAATTGTCGAATATTAGACTTTTATTATTATATATTTTGCTTTATAATATTCCATATATTTTGAAAATGGTTATAACCTTTTAAAATTTTATTCGTTGACATCTTATTCCTTTACAGTTACATATGGGTTACATGTATTTTTTATTTTCATTTATTTATAGTTTATTATCAATTTGAAATTGTTTATAATCCTTTATCAATATAATTTTAATTTTTTAGGTTTTTCATTTTTTTAATAATTATCATATCTAAAGAATTTGTATTAGTTATGTAAAGGGTTAGTAATATTGCTTAAATTATTCTGAAACATCTTATATTTCTTCTCTCGATAAGTAATTTTCATATAAATTCTATTAATATACATCCCATGTGTATGTGAATATATTCCTTTTTTTAAAAAAAAATTATATAAACATATACTTAAGCACATATGCATATAATTATACGTATGTATAAGATATACTATCCCATTCATTCTATTAAAAACAATTTATCTCAACTATTAATTGCTTTTTCCTCTTTGGTTTTTATGATATTTATGCTAAAAAGATTTTAATTTCAGTCCTTTAGATTAATTAAATTTTTTACTAAATAATTTACTAAAATTAAATTTATTCCATAAAGATGAAATGAGCAAATTGCCCCTGTTAGGTGCCTTACTACTTACTATCCAAAGAAGGGCAAAACCATCATTTCGATAGCCTAAAAATATGTACTTTCTAACTTATTCTTTATGCCTCAATCAACACTGCCTATTTCGTCCGCAATCGTTTCCTTTCCTATGTCTACTACTCCCTATCTTGTAACTTGCCTCTCTTCTTTAGAAAAAAAAAAAAAAGAAAACTTCTCTCTTTCTCTCCTATTGCTTTGTCTTTCATTTTCAAAAAAAAAAAATCTTTCCCTTCTCCTCTGTCGATCTACCTTTTTCTCTTCAGTAGACTTTCTTCTTCTCTTCATTAAATCTTTTTTGTGACTCTCTTTTCTCATCCTATTTTCTTATGAATACCAAAATTTTATCTCGAGTTCTTTTTCCTCTTTCTTCTATATTTAAATCTAATCCCCCTTTTATCTATCCAAAAAACCCTTTTCGATAGCTATTACTCCTAATCAATAGTCCAAAAAATGCGATTTTAAGTTTGAAAATAGAGAAAGGCACAATTGTGTGCTTTATCATACATTTTCGACACGAATAAGAAACCTAGATTTGGCTTTCATGTGGTAGATATGACTAATAAAGGTATTGAGACAATCTGAAGAGGGAAAAGGAATTTTTTGAGTTATTTCAGTTCTATAAGTATGTCATCCCTTTTATGTTTTCTCCTTCTTTTACCCGATTTCTAAGCGATTTTCTTCTGCATGTTGAGGAAACATATTGAGGGTGATGTTCGAAAGAAGAAAGGGTTCTTCGGCTCTAAACATCTTTACTTCTTATGACATCTATCTTTTGAGCTAAGTTCTTTTTTTTCTAAGCCCTCTCTCTGTTATTTCTTTTTTGCTTTTTTATGTATTCTATGGCTTCTCTACTTCTTATTGATTCTAGCTTTTAGTTTCTATTTAAACTTTTACCAATTTTAGCATCTCTTATATTATTTTTAAGTTACTATGCTTAAAAAATTTTTGGATGCTCTCTTGTACTTTGTTTGCTTCGATTTTTGTTTTCTTTGAAGGGATTCTTGAAAATTATTTGATAGAGATGTGTTTGATTCTTTTATTTTTATACTTTTATCATTAAAAAAAACTTCTTATTTTTGCTTTTGTGCTGTTTTATTTGTTTTACTTCTTCTTTTTCCAATCTATTGTATTTTCATTAATGTTTGTTAGGAAGTTTACCTGATTATTGCTATCTGAAGACTACGGTTCCTAATAGCTAAACTATTTGTGATGATGCTTTCTTTTTCTAGTTGAGTTTTTCTAACCTTTTTCATTCGATCTCATCATGTTGAGTGGTTGTGCTGGTAGTAGTCTAAGGGTCTAATGATGATTGAAGGCTATATAAAGTTTGTTGTTTTGAATCTATTTAGGGCATTTTACTCTTTCTTGAGATGTTGGCAACATCAATTGTTTAGACTATAAAAGTGTTTAATGTGCTGGTGGCTTTTAAGTTTTATACTTTCAATCTATAGATCTATTTAAAGCTAGCCTAGGATTATTACACCATCTTTGTGTCCTATTATAAAAGTGGTGTAATTATTTGCCCCATTACATATTCTATTATTAGTCTTAATTTTGAAATTTGATAGTTGCCCATTTTAAAAAAGGGTGAATCCCTAAATAACTCTTGACATGCAGTATGTGTATATAGTAATCCTGAGGACCTCTTTTATCCTTATATATATTTGCTATATGAACTTGCCTTTTAGTAATAATATAACCACAACTTAAGAACCATTAGGATCATTTCTGACCATCCTTATATCTTATACAAAATCAAATTTTGACTTTTACAAATAATATAAGGATTTAGTTCAAAACAATAAATTATAATCTTATTTGATGCTGACTTTATTTAACATGTTAAAGTCATTACTGACTTTAAGAGGTTAAAGAGAAAATCAATTACATTACTAATGTGTTACCTTATATTGAGCTTTTCTTTGATGCTTGATATTTATGGAGTGTCCTGCTTTCTTGTTTTTTGATGCCCTTTTCCTTGCTGTTGATCTTTTCCACTTTCTTCTTACTGCTCCCTCTCCCTTTTATCTGTATAAATGTTTTCTTATTTTCTTTCTCTTCTGTCCCTTTATTGCATCCCATCTACTATTTTTATAACCATCCCTATACAGTGTTTTGCTTAATTGTAGTAATAGATCCTCACCCTATCTATCTATTGCAAGTGAGATATTTTCCTGTAAATGACTGAATTGTAGCATTGAGTTGTTATTGTTCTGGGTTGGATGGTTGTTACGGGCTGGATGTTATGGGCTGGGAGCTATTAGTCTTGGATTACTGTTAATCTTAGATTGTTGGGCAAGGGCTGCTGGGCTTGGGGCTATCTAAGCCCAATAATTTGTTTGCAATATAAGAATTTTGTGATTTTTCCCTTTTTTTTCTTTTAAAGTTGTAATTAATTAAATTTTCATGGTTTGTAATTAATTTAAATTTGGTTGCTGTAATTAACTTTTCTTTTTTTTTTCTTCTTTTTTATTGCTATTGTTATTTATACTTTAACATCAATATAATACATTATTAATTCTTAATTTGGACATGTTTACGTAAAGAAACTAATATAATTCATGAAATAAAATTAAGTGATTGTAATTAGGTGATGACTAGTAACACATTTATAAGCCATATAAAATAATCTTTATGATTAATTTTGTCAGTAATACCACCTTTTTTTGTCTTAAGTTAAACTCCCTCTTAGTAAGGAGGTGTTTTACACTCTTGTGATCTGTGTAAATTTAACATTTCTCACAATACAGATGATACCTCTAAATTTTTAAAGCAAACACAATGGTAGCTAACTCCAAATCCTGAGTAGGGTAGTTCCTCTTATGTGGTTTCAATTGTCTCAAAGCATAAGCTACCACTTTTCCTTCCTGCATCAACACACATCCTAAACCATTAAGTGAAGCATCACTCTATAGAATAAAGTCCATACCCTATTAAGGTTGAATTAAGATAGGAGCTTCTATCAACATCTTCTTCAGCTTACCAAAACTTTCTTGACAATTGGCATCCTACTCCAACATCACAATCTTCCTTATCAATCTAGTTAGAGGTGCTATAATCATAGAAAATCCCTTCACAAACCTTTTGTAGTGCCCAGCTAAACCCAAAAAACTCTATATTTCCATCACATTCCTTAGAGGTTCCCATTCTAACACTATTCAGGCCTTTTTAGGGTCTACTCTAATACCTTTTACTAACACTACATGTCCTAAAAAAGTTACCTTATTTAACCAGAATTCACATTTAATCAACTCGGCATGCAACTACTTCTCCCTTATAGCCTGTAGTATAACTCTAAGGTATTGTTCAAGTTCTTCTCTAGTCCTAGAATACACTAAGATGTCATTAATGAATATAACCACAAACTAATCTTGGTAGGTTTGGAACACTATATTCATTAAATCCATCAAGTCTGCTAGGGTATTTTGTAAGACCAAATGGCATCACTAAGAACTCATAACGCCTATATGGAGTCTTGCAAATAGTTTTAAAAATATCAGTTTCCTTTATTTTCAATTGGTAATACCCAGATCCCAAATCAATTTTAAAAAATACACCTACACCTCTCAATTTGTCAAAAAGATCATTTAGCTTGGGAAAGGGATACTTATTCTACACTATCACTTTGTTAAGCTATTTATAATTAATACATAATCAAAGGAACCCATCTTTCTTCTTCACAAATAGAACATGGGCTCCCCAAAGTGAAGTACTTAATCTAATGAACCCTTTATCTAATAGATCTTGCAATTATACCTTCAGTTCTTTGAACTTAGTAGGTGCTATTCTATAAGCGGTAATAGATATAGGACTTGTATTGAGATACACCTCAATCTCAAAATCAAGCTAACTTTATGGAGGTAACCCTTGCAACTCATTAGGAAACACATAAGGAAACTTAAAAACTACATTGATCTATTCAAGCATTAGGGTGCATGCATTAGTATCAATGACATGTGCTATGTAAGCTTTACACCCTTTTTGAATGAGCTTCCTTGTTGTAATAGCTGAGATAAGATTATCTGAAAGGTTTCTCTCACTTACAACTATCACTTTCTATCGTTCTACAGTCTGGAGGGTTAATATCATATGTTTACAATCCACTACAGCTCGATGTTCAGATAACCAATCCATTCCTAAAATCACATCAAACTTATGGAAAGGTAACTCAATTAAATCTATAAGAAACATACATTCCTAGATTATTAAAGGACACAACGAATCTAAAATATCACAAAAATCATTTAGCAACTGCTAATCCCTAAGTTGACCGGTTAATGCATTTAGTAGGTACCTAACTAATGGGCCATCTAACCTTATTTTAAGTTCATTTATTTATTAATCATGATATTACAATATTTAGGAATGAAAAATAAATAGTTATAAATTTTATTTAGCAACTAATTTGGACCTAGACAATTACAAGTCATTTTTGGTCCTACTGGATAATTATGGGTCAATTTTTTGGAATCATTTTAGGCAACTCCTTTAGGCATAATTAAGTTCATATCAAGTCTAGTCAAGGCCATTATTTTAATCCACTTATGTCAATGTTAAAATATTCATTTCAGGTATAACTTCGAAAATTAATTTTACAGGATAGTTTTAGGTTTTTTTCATTTTTGCATAGGCTATTTTAAGTCCAAATGAAGTCCTTTTCATGCCATTTTTTAGTGCCATTTGCACTTATTTCCATACACTTTTATAGGTCTAAAGCCAAGCTCAAATATATAACTCAAATAGCATTAAAAGAGGCTTCCATTTCATTTCACTTAAACATTTTAAAGTGTCCCAAAATTAAGTGCCATTCATATGCCAAAATTAGTCCATTTTAAAGACACTTTTACCAAGCTATTCTAAGCCAATTTCAAAAGAGGATTTTGGCCTATAAATGTATGAAATAGCTAGTGAAAGCTGCATTGAAAAATGAGGTAGAAATGTACCTAGAAAGCTAAATGAAACTTGCCACAATGACCTTTAAATGTCCAAAAATGACCATTACTTGAACCAATAAATCCACTGGATAGTAAATGACCTAAAATTGTGAAATAGTTATGGAGTTAAAGCTAGCATAATACATGATAATTATTTGTAATTATACCCTTAAATATATTATTCGATAATTCCCTCGATACAGCCTATTTGTGGCTATACAAGATAGAGCTAAATTCCTACTGTGTTGTAAAAATAAAAAATGTTTATTTTTGAGATTATAATATCATAAAAAGTTAATTAGTAAATAAATGGACATTAATTATGGTTAAATAGCCCATTAGATTGACACCCACTGATGGGTTGGCTGGCCAACTTTGGGATTTTTGCAGCTGCTATCTTATTTGACTTTTAGATAGGGCTAGTATAGTGGCCTAGGTCCATTTTAAACCACTATACTAGTCGGACAATCTGACTAAACAGTGACATTCACTTGATTTATAGTTTCTTATTGGTGTAGCGGTGTAGGTCTTAGAGGGCCACTACACTATTCAGACAAATAGGCCAATCTACTATGTAGACTAGTTTATGACATCTTTAATCTTTAAATAAGGCCAGTACAGCGGCTAAGGTCCTAGAGGTTCACTATACTAGCTAATTAAATAGGCCAGTTTGTTGGGCAGACCGGATCTTGTCATTTGCACTGTAGATGCTATGGCATATTTTTTAGTCCGGTGTAGTGACTAGGGTCCATGATGTGGATCACTAAACTAGGTTATTTTCCCTCTAGATCTAGTGTCTATCAGGGTTGTCTCCTGAGATGGGCCAACTGAAGTAATTATATAAGATTAATAAAAATTGCATATGACTATGAAATGTAATACAAGGGCATTTTGCTAATTTTCCACTGATAAGGCTTAAAGGCTTAAAATGGTATCAGTTATGCATGTAATAATTAATAATAATCCTCAATCATAATTTATATGAATTATAGTGATTAATTAGATAATTTATAGATAGAAACACCTTAAGGGTAAAATGGTAATTTTGCATACTAGTTTCCTAAATTGAATTGGGATATTAGAATAAGACAAGAATAAAAGTATAATACAAGGATAAACTGCTAGACATGTTTTAAATGCTTGAGTTCACCACTAAGTATTTTATACTCAATGTACCTATTTCACTGCATAGGTAGCCAAAATAGGGATGTCACCTTATAAAGCATGCAATAGAGTTTAGAGGCCATTTTGAGAATGTGGATCAAGTGTATTTATGTAGCTTTTACACTCTATGTGCTTAGGTGGGAAATATGGGTGTGATGTATAGAGGGACATAGGGTTATATTTGTATATATACAAATAGACTATGATGTAATTAACCTATTATAAATCCTTTTGTGTATATATGGCTTTTGTGTATTGTTTGTGAGCCTGAGGATCTATGTGATTTCTAGATTGTGGGTTGAGGCTTGTGATTGCTGTTTGATCGATGTTGATGATAGGTCGATATCTAAGGGACTAGAATGGTCTAGGAGAAGTGATTATTTGTTATATTAGAGTTTTATAAGTGGAAAACTTTGGGATAGTAACATGGAGATCATTGTGCTACTGAATTTTTAGGAAATACCTAAAAGTTTTGAAATCACTCTATAATAGTATGAACATGATAATATAAGCCTAAATGGACTATAGTATTAGAGAGGACTAATTTTGGAGTTAGATAGATTTGATTAGTAGAGTATAAGTAAAAGTTAAATGATTAACTATAGGAGAAGTTTTAATGGGTGACTCAGTGTGAAATGCACCACTTATTAAGTTTTTTTAGGAATCCAGTAGAGGGTTTTGGATTACCTTTCATGCCATAATTTGCCTTGCCTACCTCTCGGCCAATGCTTCCCAATAGATATTTATATGCTTTTCTTAACATTCAAGCACACATGCACATATCCTAACATCATTCAAGCATATTTATACACACACAATGTCATTATCATGCAAACTATGCCATCACATGCCTCCTATATGCCTCAGCCACACTAAGTAAACACACACACAAACTTTATTCATCAAGTTCATCATCTACACCTAAAATGCCATCATTTATAAGCTAATTCCCATACAATTTGCCATGCT
>CANXYI011990895.1:0-12032 GCA_948208565.1 Hura crepitans
TTGAACTAGGGGTTGATCTGTAATTATGAATGAATTTTGTAGTTGATCCAAGATTATGGATAGAACTTTGAGTCAAACCTATAAAGAAGAAATGAAATATTAGTTTAGTTGTGAAGAGAGTAAGTTTGGCCTTTGAGAGGAATTTCTCTTTTTCTCTAGTTCTTTTGAATTTTGGTAGTCAAAGGTCTGTGCGGACTTTGTTTGTCATAATCTATGCAGACTGATCTTAATATGAGTCCTTATAAACTTAATGGGGAATATGTCTATACAGACTAACAGTGCGAAGGTCCTCATGGACTTATCACGTCAGAACTATAACTATCTCTTTTCCCCTTTATTTCTCATTTATGTCCTTACTAGTCTTCTTTCTTTGCTTTTTTCTCTCCAATAGGTGACTCAATAAATGGCTTCTTATATGGGCAGTGCTTTTGATTCATCTTTTTTAAATGGTGAGGAGGCTGCGACTGTGATCTTCCTTCTACCCGAAGCAAGATTTGAGCCTTCTCCTCCTCCCCCGGAGGACATTTCCATATAGACTCAAATCAACTTCATTCTATCTATCACCGTCAATCGACTTAGGAATGCTACGCTTATCAATGGGGTGGCATTTGGTGACCCGATCCCGATTCTAGCAGATTTAGCACACCATACTTGATCTGAAGTGTATCCTCAGGTATGTTTTCCATCTCTAATGTGTTTCCTGACCATTTTGATTAAATTTTTTTATGTTTTCATGCTATGAAAATTCTCTAGTTCGATAAGTCCATGTGGACTAAGTAGGCTAGGGCATAATAGGTGTGTGCGGACTTAGATTTCAAGGAAAGTTAGTCTATGCGAACTTAGTTTTTTGTCTTGCTATAGAAATTGTTATTTGATTATTCTGAGTGCTCTGCCTTTTGAAGTCCATGCAAATTTGTCATTGATTCTATTTCATCCATGTAGACTTGTGTTTGATTGTGTTTGACCCTGTTTATGGTCTGCGCAGACTTATGTGTATTTGTGAATAAGGTCCGTGCAGACCAGTCTTGCCTGCTTTACCTTGGTTCATCCGTGCAGACTTTTATTGACTTCTGCTTTGTTTGTTTTGTAGACGTGCCTTAAGTGTGAGGGTACCTTGTCTATACCCTAATAGTGGTATTCCACCATATCGGTAGTGGTAAAGAATAAAGTTTGATTGAGTGGCTTCTAAACCTTTCTTGATCATCTTGTGGGCAGGGACTTCCACCACGATTTGTAGGCCTTGAGGGCACTTTTAGATAGGTGAATGGACACTACCCACACTTTCCATCTATCTTTTAGGGAGATGACAATCACCCCTTTTGATTAGGCCTTTATCACCGGGGCTCCCTATATAGGCCGCGTGATTGCCTTCAATACCTACTATCAACACCCATCTTTGAGGCTGTAAGAGGTGAAAGAACTGCTAGGGTTCATCCCTCAAGACAAGGCTAGAAGTATTCGTTGTACGGATCTATAAAAAAAATGGGGAGAGGAGTCACCCTCGAGTGAGCTAAAGGTGGACCAGTACACCTCGTGTTTTGTCCTGTATTTGATAGGTACCACTTTCTTCACCAATGGTATTATTAACTAGAGCTTCCATCTAGTCTTGAAGGAGGTTAACAAGATAGGCAACTAGAACTGGTGCTGCTCTTATCTAGAATGGATATTCTGGAGCCTTGACATGGTTATACGGACTAGGAAAAGCCATTGCTTCATTTAGGGCTTTGTATCGGGCATCTTGGTAAGCCACTCCCTTTTTATTTATGCACTTCTCTTTAGAATTTTATTTGTGACCTCGTTTCATATTGTTTTCAGGTGTGGGCTTATGAGCTCTATTTATTGGCTTGTCCTTACAAGCTGGATGTGCCTCACCGATATCTAGTGATGGATAGATAGGTGCGACCTACTTCTGGCCCATGGAATGTAGCCTTTCTGATGCAGCACCGGTAGTACCTTAGCTTCCATGCATAGACCAATGTGAGTATTTCTTGCATATCAAGTTAAAATAAATTTGTTAGCTATTTATTCACACTTAATTAATGTTTACTTGTGAAGATTGACTTGGCTTGGTGGGTCTTTCCTATTAATGAGTTACCTCCTCCTCTGCACTTTATTAGGGGCTTGTCTTTCTACCATCTGCTATTGACAACTCTAAAGACATACTGCTAGTTTTTAGGAGAAAGGGTGTTAGCTAACACTTAGGTCCTATCATCTGCTTTATTCCCTTGAACCCTTCTGACTCAATACAGTTTGAGAGGTACATTAATGATGTAAAATTCCTGCAAGGGATGACTATGGGAATCCTAAGGGCTACACTAGTAGAGGATAGCGATAAGGGCTATACTTCTTGGGCCTCGACTCATTTACTTTCGTGGGTCCCTTATATATTGGGACCTCTTCCCCCTTAGGTGAGTTTCTTACTTTTTAATTCCTTTTCATGACATATTCTAACTTGCATGTGTGGTATTGCAGCCTACTGCTGTCTCTAGGGCTAGCCTGTCTTCCTCGAGGAAGCAACCTATAACTACTACGAGTTCTCTTGACTCTCAATTCTCACCTCCCTCTGCTCATAGTAGAGTTTTAAGTCTATCCATCGGTCCGATGCCTTTGCTTAGTGAAGTGATAGAGACCTTGCTGGATGTCCCAGAGTTAAGCTACATGTGGTATGGCATTGATGGGGAGCTATCTTCTGCTAAGCTTCACATAAAAGAGAACTGGCCAGTAGCCTTTGAGCCCGACAACACCACACTGGTGAGGTCATTGTGTTTGCTACTTATGTCACTTGAATCTTTTTATTGCATATGCCTTATGTTTCTTTCCTCTGATCATGTAAAGAAGGCTCCTATAGAGAGGACCACTCGGGTTATGAAGGTATTCAGGAGGGCCATGATAGATAAAACCCGAGTGTTAGCTATAAGTAGCTTTTCTGTCATGGTCAATTTAGTGTATGTCATACATGTCATATGTGTTATATGTGTTTACATATGTATATATGTTGTGCGTGTCATATACATTGTATATGTTACATATGTATGTACACTATGCATGTCATGTATGTTACATGTGTATGTATGTTATACATGTCATATATGTTACATTGATCCTTCTCTTTCTCATAGAATGAGCTATCAAGGTGGGTGGCTGCCCTATGTGATGCCCAGAGGAAAGTGAGAGCCTACAAAGTGGTCAAAAAGCTTGTAATCTCCTCTGAGGATGAGGACATAGAGGAGGAGGATGACTTCAAGGAGTAGGCTAGAAGGTACCCCCTCCTTCTTTTTTTTTTATTTTCTGGTTGTCATGTTAGGGAGTAAAATGTGAGGCATCCCCCCTCTTTTAGTTGGAGACAAGAATTGTCACTTCCTATTTCTAAACTTTCAAACTTCATATGCACATTTTAATTTTCTTTAAAGTACACTTGCCTTTAGATTATCATGAGTGTTTTATTTCCCTTTGCACACTTGTATGAACTTGAGGCATTTTAGTCTGTGTAGACTTAGAAAAATCATTTTGGTCCGAGCAGACATTGGTTAACTTAGTCCAGGTAGACATTGCTTGAATATGGTCATGGATTTGTTATGGTGATGGTGCAGATATGTACCTCTTGGTCCATACGAACTATGGCGCCATTTCTAAGTCTGTGCGAACTTCCTCGCGTGTTTTGGATTCATATTCCTGATAGAAAGAGGAATGGAAGTTTTGACTTATAAATACCCCCTTTCTTGATCTTCTCACCTTATACTATCATTATGTCTTCTTTTTGCCTGGATTTATCTAAGACTTTAAAATCGAAGGCCTCTTAGACTTCCCCTATTCTCACCCCTTTTTATACTCTTAGGTTTCTGAGGAAGGTTCGAATTGACCCTAATTTCGTAAATGCTGCAGCGCGGCACTAGGACCCTATCTTCCATGTTTTTATCTTTGGTTAACAAGAAATTTGTCCAAACTTGGAAGAGTTTGCTGCCATTTTAGAGTACAAAATTACTCTTACGACCCCTTTAGCCTTGCTTTCTTTCCAGGACCGCTACCCTATGGATATTGTTCTTGCTTTGGGTTTTTCTCTAATTATGACTTGCAAAATAGTGCTACGGGTAGGCCTAATTTCTTTGTGAGCAATCTGAGACCATACTTATTAAATCTCCGTTGACTTAATGGAATGGACAAAGTGTATCCTGTTATGCCTTTTTAAAAGCTGGCTCACTGTTACTTCCCATGATGAGTATTGCGATTTCAAAATCCTTCACCTTCTGACTAAAACATGCTCCGGCCATAATCCTTTTGGCATTTTTTTAGCTAAAATCATTCACGGTTTAGATGTTCTATCGAAAGGAGACATTGATTTTGTAACTGACAGTCTGCTTCTCTTGAAAGTATATGTCATGGACTTTTACTTTGTTGTGACCCTAATTTTTGCCTAGTACGCTTGTGATGGTTTTCGCACTAGCGAGTTTGCCTAATTTTTGCTTAGGTGGTCATTTATAGATTTTCCAATCTAACGGCCTTTTTTTTAGATTTGGTTGTAAGAGAAGCTGAAATTGCTCATTCCTTCACCCGAAAGACTTTGGGCAAAGTATGGCTCATGCCATTATTGTGAGAGGAAGCTTATAATAAAGTGTGACTCCTTTGACCAATGGCTCTCATGGTTTGACATGGCTATCATAGTGTGATAGAGATATCCTTGGTAGAAAATAAACCATTTTACTCTATCTTGCCATGCCAGTTGTGTTCCCTTGATTGGCTTAAGACATGCTACCTATTACATCCCCTCGCACATCTTACGGTAGCTTGGTCTGATGTAACGGATACCTACTGAGCCTCTGGGATTCCATGGTGGCCTTTTGACTCGTCACTTCTTATGCTCTTTCCCTGACCTATGGCAATAATGCACCATCTTGAGGGATGTGCTTGATTATACAATCTATGCTATTAATACATATGAGTCTTACAACAAGTGGATTTTAAGTAACGCTAAAAACAATAGATTGTTAGTACTAAAAAGGAAGAATGAAGACAATATTCCTAATTTTGAAAAGAAATAGTGTATGAAAAATTTAGTTACTTATATGGCCCCTTCCTAAATGGGAATTTATATATCAATTATCAAAACTAAAGCATTTTTATCATCAACTGCATTTAAGACTAAGCCCATTTATCTTGGTGAATGCATTAATTTCCATTGATAGTACTATTATTACCAATCAACCTTTAAAAGGTTTTCTTGATTGGACATTTTCCTTCTAATCCCCTAACTTTTGCATGAAGCTCCTTATTGGGTTTTCACCTCATCGAAGTGTCCTAACTTTTGCCTAAACTACCCTATTTAGGTTTTCAGCTTAGTGGACTTTTTTTTAACAAAAGTATTTCTTCAACCTATCTGCATTGATTGGTTTTGAGAATTTATTGCCCTCTAAATCTGAGATCTTGATGCCTCACGCTTGAGCACCTTTTTGACCATATAAGGACCTTTTTAATTAGGTTTAAACTTTCCTCTAGGATCTAATAATAGTAGTCTGATTTGTTTAAGCACTAAATCACCTTCTCATATGGTTTTAGCTTGACTTTCTTATTGTAAGCTCTCACAATTCTTTTCTGGTACAATTACATGTGATAAAGAGCTTTAAGCCATTTTTCATCAATTAACGCCAACTGCTCATATCTGCTTCTAGCCTATTATGCTTTAGGTATGTTTGCTTCTAATACTACCCTTAGCAAAGGTATTTCAACGTCAATTAACAGCACTGCCTCCATGCCATACACTAGTGAATAAGGCGTGGCCTGGGTAGATGTCTTGACAGTTGTTCTGTATCCCCATAGTGCAAAAGGTAACATGTCTGCCTAATCCCTATAGGTGACGATCATCTTTTATAAAATTTTCTTGACATTTTTATTGGCAGCCTCTACCGCTCTATTAGCTTCAAGTCGATATGGAGAAGACTTATGATGTTGAATTCTATACTTCTATAGAAGTTGTCTGGTTTCTCCCTAAAATTGCACTCCATTGTCTGAGATGATCTGTTACGGCAACCTATACCTGCATATAATATTTATTTTAATAAATTTTATCATCTATCTTGCCCCTAATTTATTGAAAGATTCTACTTCCAACCACTTTGTGAAGTAATCCACTGCTACCACTATGAACTTATGCCCTCTAGTAGCTGATGGCCTTATTTCCCTAATTATATCTATTCCCTATGTTGAAAATGGCCATGGAGATGACAAATTAGTCAGATCATTCGGTGGCAAGTGGCTTAAGTTCCCATATACTTGGCATTTGTGGCACCTTTTCATAAAGTCATAACAATATGATTCCATGGTTGACCAGTAATATCCCAATCTCATGATTTCTTTGCTAAATTCCTCCCATTCATGTGAGGACCGCATACCCCCTCGTGTTTATCCTTGAGTACTTTTTGGGACTTTATTTTGTCTATACAGCTAAGCTGTATCCAATCTATTCATCTTTTGCACAACATGCCTTGGAATGAGATAAACTGAGTGGATAACTTTTAGAGTGTCATTCTATCTTTTTCAATTGTGTTCTCTGGGTATTATCCCATTTCTAGATAAGTTTGGATATCATGGTACCATGGTAATTCTTGATAAGGTTACTCAATGACAGAGTTGACAATTCTAGTATAGGTGGGAAACCTTGTCTTGCTAAAATATATCAGCTTGGGCAGATCCTTTTTGGTAAGGTTTGACACTAACATCAAGGTGGCTAAAGCATCCACAACCTGGTTTTGTTCTCTAGGGATATGGTGAAAAGTGCATCGATTAAATCCTTCGTCAAAGTCTATAAGTATTCGAACATACTTGCTCAAGTCCTCGTCCTTGACTTCCCAATCACCTTTTACCTATTGGATGACTAGCATTGAGTCTCTATAGACATTAAACACTTTTACCCCTAGCTGATACAGAGTTTCGAGACCATAAATGCATGCCTTACATTCTGCCACATTATGAGTGGCTAAAAACTCTAGTTTTCTTACCAAGAATATCTATTCACCTTTTGGACTATTGACCAGTACCCCGGCACATTCTCCTTTTTGGTTAATGGCTCTATCAAAAAATATTTTCCATCTTACCTAGGATATTGCTCCTAAGTGTTCATCTGGAAATTCATATTCCTCCTATTTCTCTTCGATTGGGTGCCAAGCTAGAATTTTAGCTACAGCTTGGCCTTTAATGGTCTTTTTGGTAATATAAGAGATATCAAACTCCTGAAGAAGTAATATCTAATGTCTCATCTTTCTTACCAAGGATGGTGCCGATTGTAGATACTTAAGTGGGTCATGTTTCGCCACTACCTCTACTTTGTAAGATTGAAAGTAGTGACACAGATTCTTTGATGCCCAGATTACTCCCAAATATATTTTCTCTACTTCCGTGTATTTTTTGTTTATATGGGAGCAATTTCTTACTTAGGTAATAAACTGCATTTTTTATTCCAGCTTTATCTGCTTGTATAATCAGTGTTCCTATTGAGGACCCTTGGAGGGTTAATCAGGTACTTCTTGATGAATTGGAATGCTTTCTCGTAATCATTATTCCACTTCTTCAGTTGTCTTTTGTGTAACAGGTTGAATATAAGTTCACAAACTGCTGTGAGTTTAGATATGAACCTATTGATGTACTAAATTTTGCCTAAGAACCCCCTAACTTCTTTTTCTAATTGTGGTGTGGGCATATCCAAAATGGCCTTCACCTTGTCTAGGTCGACTTCAATCCCATTTTTGCTTATTATAACCCTAACAACTTTCCTGACGTGACTCCAAAGTTGCACTTCTTAGGGTTGAGTCTCATGTTGAACTAATCTAGCCTTTAGAAAAACTTTTCTAATGCTTCGAAATGTCCTTATCTTTCTATGGACTTCACTATCATGTCATTTACATATACTTCGACTTCTTTATGCATCATGTCATGAAACAGCTTAGTAGCCTTTTGCTGATAAGTGACCTCGACGTTCTTTAGCTCGAAAGGCATCACCTTGTAACAATACGTACCTCATTCTATTATAAAGGCAATCTTGCACTTGTTTATTACTTTTATTAAGATCTGATTGTATCCAGAGAACACATCAATGAATGAGTACATAGCGGTTATTGCTACACTATCCATCAACACATCTATATAAGGAAGGGGAAAGTTGTCTTTTGGACACGCCTTGTTTAGGTCTAAGTAATCCATGCACATCTTAACCCTTCTATCCTTCTTGGGTTCTAGTACTATATTGGTGAGCCAAGTGGGGAAGACTATTTCCTCGATGAACTTTGCCTCAAGCAACTTGACTACTTCCTCTTTTACTTTCTCTGCCTATTCAAGTCTCATTCTTCTAAGCTTCTATCACACTAGGAGAGCATGATTATGCATTGGTATGGCATGTTCCATAATTTCTCCATCGATCCTTGGCATGTCATCGTAATTCCAAGCAAAAATCCTTTCATATTTCTTTAGTAATCTCTCAAATCTCTCTTTCTTCAACAGTAGTATCATGGGCAATTAATACATTTTTTGGTTCTAAGATTAAAGGGATTAGTTTTAATATAATTAATGTAAAAAATGCTCATGTAATGATCACTTGTATGCACATTACCATTAAGAGAAAGATCACACAAATAAGCAAATTCATCGTTCATCTTATTAGAAAGTGAATCATTTGCCTCAAAGAGGTCATAAAGATACAATTCATCTATAAATAAATCAGAATTTTCTAGCTTAAGCATGTATTCCAAAAGGGCAGGATAGACTTCTTCAGTAGCTAGCAGCTTCAGGAGCACTTCCTCTATCCACTGAACTTGAGTAAGATGCCCTAATTCCCAATCCACAACTTCAGTGAAAATTTCAAATCTAGGCCTATAGCATCCCTTTATTATGGCAGGTTCTAGGGTCCCATCATACTTGATACCCTTCTGCTTGACAAAATAATCTTTTAAGGAACTGCCCTGTCTTAGGTTACCCTCTTTGCTCGTATCGTAGCCTAGCCCCTTTGTATCCTTCTAGGTATGTAGCTATAGAGGTTCAGTGATACCTTGCAAATTTTTCCTTAAACTAGCTCCCAAAAAGAAATCCATTCGCTTCATCATTTTAGACATAGCCAGGTCCATGTAATCCTCGTAAATCCTTATAACATGGAATCCATTGAAAGGCTAATTGGTAATAGCTAGAGTAGAGATATCATGATTGAATTTAGCCTTTATGGTAATGATGTTGCCTTTATGTGGGAACTTAATCATTTGATATAGAGTTGAGGGAACTCCTCCTAGCTTGTGGAACCAAGGCCTTCCTAATAGGACAAAAAAGGTAGTAGGTATGTTAATAACTATGAACTCTACTTCATCAATGACTAGTCGCACCTACACCTTGATTGTAAAAGACCCATTCGGCTTGTCTTTTATTGTCGTCATAGGCTTTTATAGTGATACTAGAGGGTAATAAGTCCTCTTTCTTGATTCCCAAACCAACTAGGATCTTGGGAGGGCAAACACAAAGGGAAGAGCCATCATCCACCATTGCACAACCCATTTTCTTCCCATTCACTTTGGCTTTGATAAAGAGGGGTCTATTGTGCTCCCTTCCATCTAAAGGTAAATTCATTTCTAAAAATGTGAGGAGGCCTATATTACCTATTTTCATCACTTCTATAAGTTCATCTAGTGTGTTAGTCATGGAAATAGCAACTTGACCCAAAGCTTCAACCACCTTTTTACCTATGGTCTTTGGATGACATCAATAATTCCCAAATGTTGATGTTGGCTTAAGTTTTCTTGAGCTGCTTTAACACCTCCTCATGCTTATCTTCTCTGGATTCAGGTTCTTTTTTTGGTAGGCTCCGACCATTCTTTTTCTACTCTTTCCCTTATTTCTCCCTTAACCCATATTGGCTCTCTTTTACCCTCTTCGAAATCCTCATAAAAGGATTCATCCCAAAAATTCTTGCTTTCCCCAGCCTCACAGTCACTCTCACTATCCTAAAAACCAGTCATTAGGATTGATTCACTCACCTTCACTCCTACTTCTGTTGCTAGGTTGGACCCATAGATTTCCCTCAGCATATACTCTTCTGGTAATTTAGACTTAAAGAGGCATGTGGTGTGATGTTTTGGTAATGGGTTTGATGAAGTTTCTAGGTTAGGGATATATTTTGAATCGATAAGATCTTGGATGGCCCTTATAAGGAGTTTGTAGTTATCTGTAAGGTGTCTAGTTCTCTGGTGATAAGCACAATACTGATTGTGCCTATGATTGGGGAGGGGGTAATGAGCCATTGAATGGCTAGTGTGGAAGTGGCTATATCTTCCCTTCTCTAGTGAGCTTCTTCAAACACCATGACAAGGATTTACCTAGATTTGAGTACCTGCAACCTTGAACTGCATACACCTTGGCAGTTTTAGTGGAATTGCTAGTATTTCCACCCACAAAAGTAGGATTATTGTTCGATCTCTTATAACCCTTATTCTGATACTCGGCTTAAGGTCAATAGCAATCTCTTTCAACTGCTCCCAAGTGGTAATACCTTTAGTGGTAAGCCGGTTGTTTATATAACTATTGGCATTCATAATGAACATCTTGATCTGATTGATATCTTCAGGCTTATTTCTCATCTTTAGGATATTTTCCCTCCACCTCTAGAGATAGTTAGAAAAACTCTCATTAGGCTTCTACTTAATTAGCTCTAGATATTTCAAAGTAATCTTGACACTAGCATTATTGGCATATTGCTTGTTGAATGCCCTTGCTAACTCATTCCAATCCTCTTTGACTAGTCGAGAGCCTGACCTATGAAAGACATGCTGAACATGCTCACAATTTGCTCTTTCATCAGACAGGTGGCTCTCATAGCTACTGTATACTATTTTAGATGAGTACGAGGATCTGAAGTTCTGTCAAACTTGCTCAAGTCAAGCATTTTGAACTTATGAGGCATTGAGTGATTAGGCCTTAAACTGATATCATCTAGGTTAATATCATTGCCCCCTATTACCAATTAGACATGGCCTCCATTTTTTTGATTAACTTCTTCAATTAATCATTTTCTAGTGCCTTAGGAGGGGGTTACCTTATTTTACGCCTTTGACACTTGTGGTATCTCATCATCAAATGACTGGTCATCCTTAGGCTCCCCTACTATCTCCTTGCCCTACCTCTTATGGATTCTACACATAGGACAAAGCATTGGTAACTAGTGACATCATCTTTCTTTCCATTTCAACCATTGCTTCCATGAACATAGCCTTGGTCATGTACTCATCGAAAGATATGGCTCCTCGCTTAGGTTGTATAGGTATTTTTATACTAATCCTACTAAGGCACTTTCCTACTCTCTTCCACTAAGCAGTAAGTGAAGGATCAATGGTATACATGTACAGTATAAGATGTGAGATATGAATGATGCATGATATGCAAATGCATGTTTGTGATGCAGAAAAGACAAACACATATAATAGTCCTTCCAACCTTATTACGCCCACACTTGTGGTCTTAGTCATTCTACCTAGGTGGGCTTACCTAAGCATCATCGAGGGATGCATAGGTTCGAACATAGGCTTAATTAGGCTAATAACCTCTCGTATTTAAAGCACAAGTAAGAACAGTGACCTTAAGACATTTATATCTTATTTGATGTGAATTTAGGATAGGCTTATCCCGGACAAAAAGGCACAATGGGCTTGCCCCCACTTCAAATAAGGCTAAATGTAATTAGGTCCATATAGCAATCATAAATGCAATTACACACACTTAGGGTCATGCAACCTAGGGGAAGTTGCTAAGCTTAACTACATGGGCTCATGGTTTTGGTCAAAAGGCTTATCTGCTCCTACAAGTAGAGGTCCCTCCTAACGGGTCTTTCTAATCAAGGATAATAGTGACTGATTATTTTACCTTTTCATATACTCAAAGGTATGAGGCTTACGAGTGATAGATATGCTAACACTTCTCCATTCTTGAATGAAAAATGGAGTCATGGTTCACAGCATCATCTAAGGTAAAAGGGACACAGTTTATAAGAAGTGTAATGCATGAGACCAATAAAA
>CANXYI011990900.1:0-13538 GCA_948208565.1 Hura crepitans
TTAGAGGACCGGAAGGTTTTGGGAATGGAAAAATGTTATTTGAATTACATAGAAGTGTTTTTCTTTGTAGGAAAAATTTTGATTTTTAACTTGGATAGCCATTTTCCTGTTTGATTTTCTATAAAATTATTTTCTGACAAAATAAATGATTTTCTCAATGTTTTAAGACTTTCATGAACTAAAAATAAAGAAACGATGTGAAAATTTCATATGTAAATAAGGAAATAGAATAAATTAATGGAAATTAAATGAATAACCTTTAGGGAAATCCTAGGATGGTTGACTTTAGGGGAAGCTCATTCTTTTATAGGGTTTCTTCAAAAATCGAGTAAAAGTGTGACGCCAATTATTCTAGGATTTTAAAGGTTCTGTCTAACCAATACTCTACTCGAGCTGTATTATCCTCCTTTGTACCCAAAAAGTCTGTAGCTCCTATCTTTTTAAGCCTCTCTAAAAGGGTTTTATGTAGAGGAGCTGGTGGTGGTAGAGGTATTATAACTAGTGGAGGATATGGAATAGCAATTATAGTGTGCCTGAGCAGATCCACTATCTATTATAATAGCATCGGGAATCTTTGTTTTCGTGGTTGTGCTTGCTATGTAGCATCACTAGGTTCCGATATAGCTGCACTACTAGCTACCCTTGAACTATTGTAGGAGCATAACTAGCCACTTCCTCTCTCTATTCTTCAAGTATCTAATCATTCATCTTGATTAATTACAAAAGAAATAGGACCTATCAGCCTCTTTATAGTGTAGCAGTTTAGAAAAAGATAATCCTAGACACTGACACTCATGTAAAACACCTAGGAATATATAACATATGCTTTGATACCACCCACTATAACAGCCCCTACCAAATTCCACAAGAAACCCGATAGGTGATACACTTCCCACCAGGTCACCCATCTTGAAATTCCTCTTGGTCTGTACTCCTTAACACTTATAGATTATTTATTACTTGATTTGATATTGCTTAACTTCTCAGTCTATCCCTTAACTATTCTTATTTAAGGTATAACAAACATAAGAAATTATTTAATAGACCTTCAATCTGCTTACAGAAAATTAGGCAGCACAATGGCTAACTGAGTGACATTCTGAAATTTTTTTTCTCCTGTAAAAACACTTATAATATCATTATTATCACTCTATCTCCTTTCAAACCATTCTAGTCCACTTAGTAATATCACCATATTATTAACATACTCCAAAATACCATATAGGGCCTTAGGCCTAAAATCATCAAAAGCCATAGAAATTAAACATTCAAATAAATGGCCTATTTGTATACATCATGCATAAACCTATATATATAGACATTACTAGCTTCTAAGCTTGCTGAACTTATAACCTATAGTATTTACATGAGTGCCTACTAAACAATAAAAAAATAGTTATATACCCTTCAATGCCTCTACCACTACACTAAATGATCCTCGAGGTTGCACAGCTAAATTCTATAACCTGCGCATAAAAACACTGGTACCTGAGTATAAAACTCAAGAGTAAATTTGAGGTATTAAAAACATGACATGTGCAGACACTCAGATATAGCTACATGCTATAAATGTATAAATGTAGTGCTTGGCAATCAATTCATGCAAGTGTCATTAATTCCAATACTTAGTCTCCCAGTTCAATTAATTATAGTTATGCCAATATGGTATTTTCATTTAATTTATTCATTGGTTTATATTTAATTTAGCTTTATTTAATTTAATAGGCCCGTCTAGATATACTACACTTAAAAACACTAGACCAAGAGGGAATTGAAAGTTGTGCAGTGGCCCACATTTTGGACCATGACCATTGTATCAGTATAGTCTAATAGCAGGATTTAGTTCACATGAACCTCCCAATACCAGATAAGGGATAGTAAGGATCAATCTGTAGAACTCTCAATATCCCAATAATCAATAACAAGTCACTTTGTGGATAATAGGGATTAGTCCATAGACCTCCCAATATCCAAATAATCAATAAGTATCTCTAGTGGAAAGGAGGGATTAGTCTATAGACCTTTCAATATCTAATATATCATCATCAAATATCTCTAATGGATAGCAAGGATCAGTCCGTAGACCTCCTAATATCCAACAAATCATCAGGAAATATCTAGTAGCTACTAGTCCCTAGTTGACTGGTCAACCCAACCAGTGGATGTCAAACTAATAGGCCATCTTTCTTTACTTTATGTCCATTTACTTACTAATCATTATTTTATATTATTTAAAGTTAAACAACAAATAGTTATCAATTTATTTCAACAGTTGAATTTTGAACCAGATAGTTACAAGTCTATTTTTATCCTGTTGGACAATTATAGGTCTATTTTCTAAGCCAATTTTTAGTCAATTTCTTAGACAATTCCAAGTCCAATCTAAGTTAATTTTATAACATTATTCTAAGTCCAACTATGTTAAGTTATAAGCCATTTCTAGTTCAAGTTCTAATTAATCATTTTCATAGGATAGTTATAAGTCACTATTCATTTTTTGTACACAGTTATAGGCCCACGGTCACCATTTTCTTGGCATTTTTCCATGCCACTCAAATCAATTAACACATGCTATTATGGCCCCTAAAATTATGTCTTTCCATAAATTCCAAATGGCATCAAAAGTGACCTCAAAATCATTTAAAACCAAGTACACAAAGTGTCCTAATTTTATGCCATCATAAGTTCCATTATAGGTCATTTTTACCATCCCTAGTTTAAGTTATTTATAAGCCCTTTCTTAGCTCAATTATGAACACTATTTCTTTACCTATACAAATTAATGATTTTACCATATTTACTCATATGTTTATACCCATTTCATGCCAACCTCATGTTACACAATTTATGTCCATCATGTCATGCTAATTTTACATGTCATACACTATGTCCCACACACAAACACATGACAACCACAACACACCTCTTAGCCATAACTAAATCAAGGTCACACACATTCACATTTCAATAATTCAACACATAAACCTGTCACATACTAAAGTTCTAATATATATATGATTATACACATGACATACCGTGCACACTATAACATAACATACACCATACATGCCTCAGCCATGCTATGATTTCACACATACATGCACATTTTTATCAAGTTTACCATATATACATCTAATGTTACGCCTAACATACAATTTTCTATTCCATACACCATGCCACCATGCCATACACATAACTTGCAATCTAAGGTACCCAAGTATACCTCTCAACCATTCATGGCACCACCCCTAACCATGCCTTTTCTCATAATACACACACATAAACCATTAAATCCCATAACATACACATCATTGACCATCAAAACCTTATGTACACATGCCTTAACACATCATACACACACACACATAACCTCGGGGCCAAAGTGAGGCCATACCCTTCCACCTATTACTTCCACCAAATCATCTTATAAATCATTCAATATACATGAAAATAACCTCAAAGTAAGCTCAATTCACTATTACACACATATTATCCACCATAACCATTAATTCCATACAACATTTCCATATAAGTTACACTTGAAATAAAAATGGCATGCCTCAAATACATCAAATTCACATACCTACACTTAAATTGGAGTCTTGCCTACACTTTAGCACCTTTGTTTCCCTTGTTGAACATTAACTCCACCTTGGCCTACATACACACATCCATGGCTTAGAAATATCATAGAAAATTCTATATAGCTCCAATTGAAAATCTAAGATCATAGACAGCCTTAGAATGATGAAATCCCTTTAGAAAAAATGAAAAATGAGAAAAAGGCACTTACACACAAACTTGATTTTTCAAACACCCTTTATGTATATAAAGCTTCCTTGATTTTTCTTAAGCTCTATGCTTACTTATGGCATGCTAATCCTTTAAAGACTAATTCTTAACTATTCAAGGAAATTTTTGGTGGTAATTTAGGAAGGAATAAAGCTTGAATAGCCATGGAAATTGAGGATAGAAGAGAGAGGGGGCATGGGGCGAGAGAGAAGAAAGAAAGGGAAATGGTAGGGAGGATGAGGTGTCAATGGGTAAAGTGGGGTAATGGCCACTTAGCACCCCCTTTTATAGTGGCTAGGTAGCTCGGGTGGTGACACGTGTCACTTGAGTGCCCTGAAAGCTCAATTTTTCTCAAAAACTTTGGGAAATTTTAAAAATTCACATATACCTCAAAAAATTATCACGTTAGTTTTAAAAATCCTCAATTAGGCTTATTTAGGTTCTCATAAAATCTCTAATTGAAATTCCTTTAACAAGATAGTTAATCAATTTCTCAATTTACATGAAAATCTTAAAATTAAGGAAAAATAGCAAATGACCTCAAAAATTAAAAATTCATTCACCAATGGCCTTAGAGAAATTTTTTACCTTTAAGGTGTGGCATTTTCGGGTTTGTTCGGGCACATCCTGGGTTATTCTTAGCCCAAGTCCATTTGAGCCTATGGACCACTAGATTTTAGCCTAAAATAATTTATTAGTTTTGCTAAATTTTTAAATTATGCCATTTTCATCAATTTTAAGCCCATCAAAGTTTCATGACTAGTATGCCCCATCTCGGGCCTCATAATGATAACTTAGCACCTCAAGCACACTTTTTGACCCTCAAAGGTATTGTTCCTAAAGCCTCAACTTACGGGTGTTATAATATGCTTATAATGAGATAGACCCTTTGTGGAGGGACTATGCTTGGTTGACCATAACTTACGTGACCTAACTGTGAGCCCATGTAATGACTAATAGCAACTTCCCCTGGGATTCCCAGTTAATGATACATTATGTGCTATGTGGGCTAATATATGTGAAATATGGCTTAGTCATCTCGAAATGCTATCAAATCCATTAGGTGTTTTCTAACTTGAATGGGCTAGACCCTGCATTTTGGCTTAGTTAAACATATCCAATATATAAAGGCCAAATGTCTTGTATGTGCTCTTTTAAATATGAGAGAAATATTGTTTAGCTATTCGTTGTTAATTATTTAAACCTATTGGGGCCTTCGATGTCCCATAGGTAAATCTTCCTAGGAAAGAGCATGTTGACTTCATGTTTGGGAAGTGATAATGTTAGAAGGCTCTTACTTGTGTTTATGGTTGTACACATTAACATGCATCTGTATTTCATGCATTCATATGCATTTCATTCATCACTTCTAACCCCTTGTCCTGTAGCCATTATAAATCTTTGATCCACTTGGGTACATGGGTCAGATGAAAGAATAACCCAATAGAAAGTCATTCCCATCGCTTACAACCAAATAGACATGGCAGGAGAAGGTAGTTCCTTTATTTAGAATTTTAAGGCTAAGGGCAATTGTTAGGGTTACTCTTACTTTTGGTACACCACCACCTACTGAAGCAATTGTAGCCACACCCACTAAAAATGCTGTTGCCATTTTTGGGGGAATTAGCACTAAGAAAGAGACTACGGGTTTAGGTGAGAAGAACTAGAAGGTTGAGTACTTCAATCTGGAGTTTGATTTCCTTGAGGATTTTGAGAATGAATCTGGGAAGAGAGTTGCACCCTGAGGGGTTAATGATGCTACTATGAAAAAGTTAAAAAAGAAGATGGAAGTAATGGCTAGGCTTATTACTAAGGGCAAAGGGATATATCTTGATGAGCTTACTCTAGAGTTTGAAGAAGTATTACCTTCCAAATTTAAAATGCTAGAGTTGCCCAAGTTTGATGGGACAACTAATTTGAGAGCCTATATTAAGTAGTATGCTATGGTTATTAGAGGTATAGAGGTTAGCACAAAGTAAAAGGTGGCTTATTTTAGCCTAACATTATAGGGTAGAGAAATTGACTGGTATCACCAGTTAGAAAAGAGAGTAAAAGAAGACTGGGGTAAGATCATTGAAGCTTTTATTAGCCAGTTTGACTGTAGTACTCACATAGAGGTTACAATGAAAGACCTTAAGTTGCTAAAACAAAAGCCTAATGAGACTTTCATGGAGTACTTCGCAAGATAATGGTCTAAGGTTTTAGAAATTAGGATAAAGCCAAAAATAGTGGATCAGATCCACATGTTTATTAAGAATGCCATTCCGTACTTGAAAGATGGGTTAAATGCAAAAAGGCTTAAAGATTGGGAATTGCTAAAGGATATAGCAATAGATTTTGGAAGAAGAGCATGTTAAGTAGAAAAAGAACTCAAGAGGGTTCAATAATTGAAGGAATTTGAGTAGTAGAGGGATAAACAAAATAGGTTTTAGTGAAACTGATAAGACTATTGAGTTATCCACTATAACTAGGCACTATTCAAATTTGGGTAAGCCATTGTCTTGGTGCTTGAAATGATTCCAAAAAGAAGGGAAGCCCTAATCTATTCCTTTAAAACCTACTAAGAGTGAAGGCCAACCGTATCACAAATCGAACTTATACTATCAATATCATTAGCATACGAGTCATGATATAAATAATTACTGCTTTTTGAGTGATAGGATTTTAGATCTGATTGATTTAAGATAGATACCTAATCTTGAAAGAGATAGAAGTGTCAAGGTGCCTATTTAAATGTTCTTCCACCTATCAACATGTTCAGTTTAGGGTTACTGAAATGGTATGTGTTATGGGATTTATATGGAAATGACTATTTAGTAGTGTAAAGAAGGGTAGAATTAAGTCAAGGTTTGATTTGTGTGATAGATATTTGGGCTACCGATAATGAGAGTGAGCTAGAAGAGTAGGTACAAGACTTATAGGTTAACTCAAATTTAGAATAGAAAGTAAAAGATTTATGGTTTAACTTAGATTTAGAACAGAAAATAAATGAGGAAATAGAAACTAATGTAGTTACACAAAGTAGTTAAGTAGTGCTAGAAATAAAAAAGAGCCAATTCCCTTAGTTACAAAAAACAAAGAAGACGTAGTAATGAAGTAATTGAAAAAGACTCCCATGCAGATTTCGATTTGGGATTTGTTATGCTAATCCCCTTTTCACCTATAAAAAGTGGTTGGAGCCTTATATGCTGTAACAATTTCAACTACCATATTGCCATACGAGCTAGTGTCAATGGTGAAGAGGGAGGAAAAGGCAGTTGTTAATTTTTCAGATCAAGGTCTTCTACCAGAAGGGCATCATCACAATTGTCCTTTATATATAAAAGTGAAAGTCAAGGGTAAGCACACAGCATATGTAATGGATGATGATGGGTTGTCAATAAATGTGTGCCCACTCAATGTAGTGACTTCATATAGGATTGAAGACTTGATGATCTTTTAGTCCAAGCTCACCATTATAACCTATGATAATACTAAAAGATAGATGTATGGGACTTTTAAGTTCAAGGATAAGATGGGGGTGATTATAGATGATGTGGAGTTTGCAGTGCTCGATATCCTTATAAACTTCTCTTTGCTTTTAAGAAGGCCCTAGTTCCATAGGCTAAAAGGGGTTCTATGAACACTGTATCAAACGATAAAGATCTCTTATGATGGTAAAGTCATGACTATGTAGGCTATGAGAGAGAATTAAGTCTCGATGCTTGAGATAGTTAACTAGCCTTTCAACAGGTTCCATATAGTGAGGATTTTCTTAGAAGAAGAAGAGGATAATCCTAAGGTTATAAATATGCTAAAAAAGATGAATTATTTACCTGGTGCTAGTTTAGGACATGATTCAAATGGTTTAATCTCAGCCATTCAGCCAAAAGGATGGAAGGATTAAAAGCAGTTAGGATACATAGTAGAGATTTTAGAGCTAAAGAAGATAAAAAAAAAAAAGGTATCCCACCACTAGAAGAGAGTTTTGTTTGAGCTGAAGGGAATGTCAGCTACTGTGGAGAATTAAAGCCAGTTATTATAAAGGGAAGGTTATACCTAGGTTTGAAATTTGTAGTGATGTGTTTAATTGGGTTGCAAATGAAGTCAGGGCCACATCAAACTTTTAGGATGAAGAGGTCATGACCAACCTAGCTAATTTGGAAATTGAGCCTAAGGAAGAGACCCTAACTACTGTTATACTTTAGGACAATTGAAAGAAGAAGATAGAAGAAGAAGACCCTCTTAAAGACTTTTCTAAAATTTTATAGTACCCAAACTATTTGATGATAATGTTTCCACTTCTATGGTTAATAAGATGAATGATTTTGCTTATTTTTGTGATGTCTTATCTAATTGCATCATGCATAATGATAATCATGACACGCATAACATGTTTGACATTAATTCAATCAATACTACCTCATTTAATGCCTATACCGATGAAAATCCTAAAGACATCTTAATTGAATATGATACAACTCCTAAAGAGAGGATAAAATTTGAGAGAATATTAAAAAAATTTAAAAGTCTTTACTTAGACCTATTAAGACATGCCTAGGGTTGATAAAAAAAATAGCTTAACATGCCATTTACGCATACCTAGAAGCAAAACTGGTAAAGCAATAGTTAAGAAGGATGAGGCCAGAATGGGTGGAAAAGATAAAAGAAGAAGTGCATAAGTAGATTGAAGCTGAGTTCTTAGAATAAGTATAGTATCCAACCTAGTTAGCCAATGCGGTGCCTATCGCCAAAAAGGATGGTAGGGTTAGGATATGCATAGATTAGAGGGAGTTAAATAAGGCTTGCCCAAAAGATAACTTTCCGTTACCTTATACATATGTTTTGGTTGATAGCATGACAATGTGCAAAATATACAATTTTGTTGATAGGTATACCAATTATAACTAGATTCTAAATAGGATAACAGATAAGATAAAAAATGCATTCATCACAGAGTGGGGAACTTTGTGCTATAAGGTAATGCCTTTTGGGTTGAAAAATGATGAAGCTACTTACCAAAGAATGGGTATAAGAATTTTGGATAACTTGATTCACAAGGAAGTGGAAGGATATGTAGATGATATGATGATCAAATCTGCTATAAGAGAAAGGCATTTTAAGGCATTGGAAAAGTTCTTTAAGCGGATTGATAAGTACAACCTACATCTGAATCCCAAAAAGTGTACTTTTGGGGTAACTTTAGGAAAACTCTTTGTGCATATAGTGAGTCAAAGAAGGATCAAAGTGGACCCTGATAAAGTTAAAGCTATTAGAGAAATTTCAGTTTCAAAGCAAGAAAAAGAAATAAGGGGATTTCTGGGAAGGATATAATATATCAGCAGATTCATAACAAAGCTCACCATAATATGTGAGCCCATTTTCAAAATTCTAAAAAAGAACTAGCCAATTAAGTGGAACAATGGCTAGTAAAAAGCTTTTGACACTATCAGGGCATATCTATTAAATCCACCAATTCTATAACCACCAAGGCATAATGTTTATTCTCTATCTGTCTATACAAGAAAGTTTAGTAAGAGCTATGGTAGCATAAGAGGATGAATTTAGGGTTAAGTTTGCAATTTACTACTTGAGCAAGAAGTTTCTTCCTTATAAAGCCATGTAGAAGTGGAAAAGATTTGCTTGGCTATAATATGGGCTTCGAAGAAACTCAGACACTACTTCTATTCATATACAATACAGAAAGTATCCAAGCACAATCCTCTAATATATCTCTAAATAGCTCCATCTTAGGTAGGTAGAATAAGTAAATGGCTTCTTTTGCTCTAGGATTTTGACATTTAATATATAATGAGAATGATAATAAAAGGGCATGCAGTTGCAGAATTCCTAGCCAATCATCCACTAGAAGGTCAGTACTTAGATTTTGAATTCCCAAATAAGAACTAAACCAGATAATAGTTCAAAGGTGGCAAATGTATTTTGATGGAGCAGTAATGTAATGCTCGTAAATCAAAGTCTAATGAATAGTACCTTCAAAGCTTGAATAGTGCTCTCGAGAGGCCGAGGCACCTTTATAAGGCTAGAAAGGGTGTGTATTAGTAGTAAAACTTTGACGGGCCAAAAAATAAAATAATAAAAAATTTTAGGAGAACCAATAAATTATTTTAGGCTATAAATTAGTGAATAGTGACCTTAAATAAGTTTGTATCAGGACAGCTTCGGGATATGCCTAGATGGAACTAAAAATACCATACCTTGAAGCTTAAAAATTCTAATAAGTTAATTTGTGAAGGAATTTTATTTTTTTGAGGTCATTTAATAATTATTTTGAATTTTTTATTTTTATGAGTGAATTGTAACCATATTTGTCATTGGAGTTTTGACCTAGAATTTAATGGGGCCTTTAATAGGCATTATTAAGGATTTTTGGCACTAAAATGATTATTTTTGGAGGTCTAAAAAAATTATTTTAAAATTTCAAAGTTAAAAGCAAAATTATATTAATTTGAGTCGTTAGATCAACACATGTCATGATCTAAGCCATCCACCCTCCTAATATAAAAGCCTCTACATATGTGAAAATGTCATATGTGAAAAGTAGTCTCCTTCCACCTCCCTACACCAAAATTTGATGCCATTACCCTAAAGCTCCCCCACCAATTTTTTTCATTTCTCTCTCTTCTCTCACCTAATTCCATTAACTATTATATTGTTCTTGACCTCTATGCTTCTTAAAAACTACTCTAAGTGGTCGAATTGTAAAATATTGCTTAGAAAATGAGATATAGTGGTAGAGTGAATAGTGCCAAAATTTAGTGCAAGTGAGTTTTTCTCAATTTTTATTTTTTTTGGGTAGTCTTAGTGATTCTAAGAAAAAACATGTGCATAGATTTTAATTTGGAGCTATGTAGAATTTTTCTAAGGTTCAAATGTGTATGTGTTGGGGTAAGGAAGAACAAGTGAGCAAAAAAGGCATTCAAGGCCATAGAGTGGAGGAAAAGGGTGTTTTCACACCCTAGGAACATAGATTTAATGTAATTCATGCATGTCATATGGTGTGTGCATGGTAATACATGTGTGAATGTGTATAGAAGGGTGGGTGTGTGCATATGTGTGCATATTTTTATGAGATAAATATGTCATCATGTTAGTGTCACTAAATAAAGATTATGGGTGTAATGTATGTGGGAGGAATGCTTGTGTATGTGTGTGCACTTGGTTTGGCCAAATGGTAGGTGTAACTTGGTAGAATTGTGTTTATGTGTGTATAAGACCAAAATAAGGCTATTGAATATAAAGATGAAAATAAAATAGGTTTGTAATGAAGGAAATAGAAAAAGGGAAATAACAAATAATGTAGATGACTTGTATGAGTGGAAATGAGGTGATGTGTGTTTAGTGTATTATGTATAGGTAAAAGTGATATTTTGACATGAACGAATGACCCAAAATATGAAATGGACATGTTAATTATGTAAGTCAAGTGGATATTGAATGAATTGACTTCATGATGTTGGCATGATAATAGGGGTGAAATAAAATGACCAAAGGAATAGTGTTTAGTTCATAAAATAACCCATAATTGGGAAAGGCGCGTAAGTGTATAAATGCCTATAACTATGGTACATAAATATTGATGTAATGATGGGAAAAGACCTATAACTGTGCGACATAGTCAATAAACATGATTGGACTCATTAGCTAGACACCCATTAGATGGGCTAATTAGTACACTAAGGATTTAGTAGCAACTAGGGGTTTTTATCCTCCTAGGGCCAATACCTATATGATTGAGATGATGGGTGTAGCTGCTAAGGTTCTAATATTGAGCCCTACACATTTGGGTATCAGGAGGTCTATATAGGCTTATCCCTACTACCCATTTGATGTATTTATGGATATTAGAAAGTCCTATAGGGTTCATCCCTGCTTTACACTTAAGATGCAATGAACATGCTGATTGGGATATTAAGAGGTCTCATAGGGCTAATCCCTTATATCCCCTACAGATGTTGGGAGGTCTACAAGATTGTTCCCTATCATCTACCATTTCAATATTAGGAGGTTCACATGAATTGATCACTGCTATCGAATAGGGTAGGTGCAGGTACTGTGGTCTAAAATATAGGTCACTACACAGTTTGGATCCCGTTATCTAGTGTCTTTAAATGTAATTTCTCTGGGATGTGCCTAAAGTGAAATGACATGAATGAATGAGTTATAATGACTAAGATAAACTTAAAATACCCAGTATAAACAAAAGAGATATTTTGCCATAATTAAGAAACCTAATTAAACAAAAGGTACATAGATGAATAAACAATAAATCTAGGGAAATAATTAAGAATGGTAGGTAATAATTTAGCATCCCTATACTGCAATCTTATAATATGATCCTTGCATGACTCTGTGTGAAATGCACTTATTACATTAAATTTGCCACTGAGTTCATACTCAGTATTTTGATGCATAAGTTGTATATAGTAATAGTAGTCTAGCCTCACTAGTGCAGTGTAGTAGCTAAGCCTCTTAAGGTATATTTTTGGTACTCTTGCTTGTTTATAGAGTCAGTAACCATGTATGATAGTGTTGGGCTTAGTAATGTAAATATGTATTTTGGATGTGTGAGAACTGATGATCTATATGCAGTAATACATATGAATAAATGTATGGATATATATGTTTAACTATACAGTTCTTAGTATCATGGGTCTAAGACTCTATGTGCTTGTGACTCTGTGTTATGCTTAGATGTTGATTGGGTTACCAAAAAGGTCTAGGTGTTAGAGAATGAGATGAAAATAATATTATAAGTGTTTTTAACAGGTTTAAATTTTGGGTTTTTCACCCGTGTAGCCGTTATGCTGCTCAAATTTCTGCCCTAATAAACAGTTTTTATGACTAATTATAGCTATTATAAGAATGTAATAGGGTATGAATAAGTAAACCACTAGAAGATGATAATTAAAGGAATATAGATATAAGAGTTAAATGAATAGGGGCTGGGGTAGAATTAGGATGGGTGACTTATGGGAAGTAGCATCTTTTATTGAGTTCCTTCAGAAATCATGTAGAGGTGTTATGTTTAATGGTATCAAAGTAGTTTTAGGCATTCCTAAGTGTGTTATACATAAGTACCAATGTCTAGGATTCTGTGGTTCCTATAAAGCTACACTACATGAGGCTGATAAGTTGCTTTTTTTTAGTGATACAAGATGAGTGAATAGACCCTACCAGAGTGAGGAGAAGAGGTGGCCAACCATGCTCTTACCATTATCCATGGACCAGAAGTAAGTGCTACCACACTTGAGCCTAGTGATGCTACACATCAGCCACAACAATAGGTCTAGGCTTCTTCAGCAATTCTATAATAAATAGCAGATTTGTTGAGGCACACTTCTACTGCTGCTCCACCACCTCCACCAACCCTAACACCACCTCTAACTATCTTACAAAAGATATATCTAGAAAAAGCAAAGAAAATGGGAGCTTTAGATTTCTTAGGCATGAAGGAGGATGATGGTGTAAGGGCTGAGTACTAGTTAGAGTGGACTCTTAGAATATTGGAGCACTTTGAGTGTACAGATAAGGAGAGATAGAAATGTGGCACCTCCCTTCTCTAAGAGGAAGCATTTCACTAATGGGATACTATGAAAAGGAGAAAGGTTGCAACTGACATAACATGGGAATATTTTCTCAAAGAGTTTTAGAAAAAGGTATGTACTTAAATCCTATAAGGATAAAAAGAGGTAAGAATTTTTAGATTTGAAGCAGGGATAGCGATCAGTATAAGAGTATGAGAA